>WEKY01008134.1:56873-87207 GCA_013390045.1 Picathartes gymnocephalus
CCCCCCCGCTTCGAGAGAAAACTCCCCGACAGAACAGTAAACATAGATGGGCCTTTTCTTTAGGCCTAGGTATAGCCTTTGTTTTTCTTAAGTACTCAGTGATTCAGGCTATTTAGCAACTGAATGGAAAAAAATTCTATACTGTTAAAAGGAAACAAAAGGAAAGACAACCCAACCCCCAACATTTGGCCACATACCTGATGCATTTGGACAGCTGAGTTTGCTCAGAGGTTTTGTTCAGGTGAGGTCACCATTGACCTCTGTTTCCCCCATGGAAGTGTCAGGCTGGTAAGGCCTTGGAGCATGGGAAACTGCGACTGAGCTGTGTGACTGCTGACAGTTGCCAATGGACAGAGAGGAGTTTTACGGATACCTTTAGGTTTGTGGAGCCATTTGTATATTAAACTGAAGTACTGAAAATACTCCCCCTTAGGCTGGGAGACCTTGATATTGAAGGTAAGGATGGTGAAATTCTGTCTGCAGACCAATAGAGGAACAAAACCTTTATAAAATGCAGTCTACTATTTTCTCAGTAAATATGCATGGTCTACCTGTTGTCATCTCTCATAATTCACTTTCTGAGGATGTCATACAAGGTCCTTAATGCTGTACAAGGTGTGAGCTGTTCACAAGTGGAGAAATGCAAACAGAAAGCTGGGGGCAGTTCCTGAGAACATAAACACAAACCCAAGGAGTTGGCACAAACAGGTTGGTTTCTGCCTGCCTACAGAAAGCTTTGCTGGAATGATGATTATTGGAGAGCTATTTGAGTTATTTAAAATGACTAATAACAAAAATGTAGGAATGGCTCTCAGTTGTGTCCTTGAGTTATAAACTGTAATGCCACTCATTAGCTACCTTCTGTGATGATGGAGTGACTTGAATAGAAGAACTGAGACACAGCAGATTGCAAAGAGCCACTGCATAGTAAATGCTCAGCTTTATCAGACTATCTCAAATATAAGTTAAATACTCATCTGGAAAGCTTCAAACTTTTGAGATAAATATTTCCAAAAAAGACAATTTGGAAGATCAACAGGAGAGAAAAGTGTCAAACATTAGAAACTTATAATTTCTGCACAAGTTGCATTCTTGGTATCATCTGGATTATTACTATGAGGCATGGCAAAATTTTGAATTAAGCTTTTTACCCTAGAAACTGTAGAACCTTCAAGTTCTGCCCAAATTCCCCTTGAGATTATTGGATGAGTTAGAGAGAAACCCAGACATCAAATATAGTGAAGTGTGGCTTTCAAAAGAGGGTGAAAAAAAGAGTGGAAAGTCATTGGAATTTAGGTAAAGAAATTTACCATGGCATTATTTTTTTTTCCTAAATTTACCCTATTTTTGTAAGCAGCCTTATTTATCCAACTGTTTCACAGTTCAGTGTGGGTTGTTTGCTTTTGCATTCAATAGAGATGTCCCTGAGAGTTACCAGTTATGCTCTAATCTATTTAGCAGCTGCATATGGCCTTTTAATATGGAGACTTTGATCATAGCTCTGAGTTCAGTTTTTTTGTGGATCTTCCTTTAACAGTATCTGTGCAATTGTATCACTGTTTAATATTGAGTTAAATATTCAGTAGTGAAACTTTTTTGTGTGTTCTATTTTTCTCATTTCTGAAAACTTTTTTATCTAATAGTTGCAAAACTTTTACTCCCCCTACATTTCCAGTCTCACTGTCTTTCATGCGCTCAAGGCGTTCAATACAATTGATAGCAGAGAGCCTACTTGAGTAAAATATCAGACAGAGGCCAGCCTGAAAAATGCCTGTTGGAAGACAGAGAGCAGTGACCTCCTGTCATAGTGTTGGGTGAGTTTTGTGCTGTGAACTCAGAGGGTTCCAAATTGGGCAGCAGAGCTGACACTGCACTGGAGGAAGTCCCAGTGGAGGCAAAGGACTGGGTGACCCCTATGCAACAGGCCCTACTCTCTCGTTCTGTTAATTCAGCCTTTTTTCCTAGGGTGTCAGCTGGGGCTGGCCCATCCCTTTTCAATATTGTAAGATTTTGACAAAAGAAGCAGTATTTGAGGCAGAAGAGGTTATATTTTTGGCAGTGTAAAACAAGAAACATTTTGTGAAGTGGGAAAAACAGGAGTTTAATATGTTATGCAGAAAACTTTGGTATTGACACATAGCTGAGCATTGGAGAGACACATTCAAACATTATTAGAGGTGAAGACCTAGTAGGGTACCTCAATAGAAAGTGCTCTTGAGGAGAAAACTCTTATGACAGGCAGGATGCTCTGCCAGGAAAAGGAGAGAGTGGGAGGTAGCTTTGGGAAAGATTATTTTGTTCATATTGAGCTTGAGTTATGCTGTTAATATAGGCTGAATGTCTGTGTTCAGTTCAAATGGTCGAAAACAGAGCACCATTATTGCTAATCACCCTCAGAACCTACATTTTCCTGCCAAAACACAGATGAAGATGTGCTGACACAGCAAGTTTCCATGGCTTGGGGCTGGAGCCACCTTACATGATACATTTAGTGTCTGCAAGAAGAGCCAATTTGCTACTGGCAGGTAGCAGTTTCCAAATTTCCATAGAGTTTCACAGAAGACCATCTAGGAGAGACAGCTTGGAAATGGCTCTGTTTCCCTTGCTCCAAGGCTTTTGCCTTACCAGTCTGACACTTCCATGAGAGAAATGGAT
Organism: Picathartes gymnocephalus; assembly: GCA_013390045.1. Classification (NCBI taxonomy): domain Eukaryota; kingdom Metazoa; phylum Chordata; class Aves; order Passeriformes; family Picathartidae; genus Picathartes; species Picathartes gymnocephalus. The sequence continues at coordinate 59,529 of WEKY01008134.1, forward strand.
TGAAGGTGTCTTGTTCCAGAAGATTTTCTATTGCTACAGCTAGTTATCTGGTTTGAGCCAAGGATTACTCCTTTACTAACTTTGAGGGCAGAGCACTCCCTGTCACCAGGAGAGTTTACATCAGGAAGAAATGTGCGTGGTTTTTCCTACTGCGCTTTGGTGCTCTGCTGTGCTGTGCCCCATGTTGGCTCATTTTCCTGCCTGCTGAACAATTGGATGAGGTGTAAATCTGAGTGCTGGGCTGTGAGCAGTAACATGGGAGGCAGATCTGGCTGGCTCAGAAAATGCTGCAAATGCTGCCAGCCACCTCAAAACTCTATTAAGACAAGAATTGTACTGGAGCCATACAGTTGGTTGCCAGATTTAAAAGGACATTGGTCCTTTTGCCTACTTGAGGGAACAGCAGACATAAACCACTGCGAGGGAAGGCGCAGGGTTCTAGGGGCTGCTGTACTTTTGGAAGGGTTGGTTTTGTTGCAGCATGGTGCCGTTTGGCACGAAACACAGGGGCAGCCTGATGGTGGTGCTTTTTTGAAAGGGAAAGCTACTCAGAGTTGTGTCAGAGTCTGGTTCTGCCACAATTGTCCCTAAGCCCTGTGAGGGTTAGGCTGAAGCTGGAACAGCATGAAATGTTGATGCAGGAGGGCAGGTTGTCGCTGTGCCTGCCAGTCACCCTGCCTGCAGCAAGCATGGGCAGCTGGAGAGATCTGCTGAGGGACGTGTTCCACTGAGTCAGACTGTCTTCCTCACACTTGATTGTTTCCCCTCAAACGCTTGCTTTGAAAGACTTTTTAGCCTGGCAGGTGCTGCCATCACTGACATGCCTGTGTCCCCCCAACCCTGCTCCATGGGGATGTGCATTAGGCTGGCAGTCACCAAATAAGCAAAGCCTTGCTTCTGCACAGCTTCAGATACTGAGAGCACATGGCTTTTACAGGCAGCAGGGCAGAATAGGACACAGGGGACCTTGGGCACTAATAATATGCATTTCATAATGTGCCACATGGAAAACAGAAACAAACCAGCAGTGACAACAAAGCTGTCCAACAACTGTCTTCCACAGTGAGCTGCTTTGCACTTGGCTTCTGAAGATTATTTCATTTTGATTGAGTTAATAACTGAGAGCCTCTGAGAGCTGTATGAAAGAAAAGAACAGCCTTGGTTTTGAGACATAAACAGCATAGAAAACAATTTTGCCCGAAGTTATTATTTTTCTTTTCTTCTGTTTAGTTTTCAATGGATTTGAAACAATAGTGTCTTAAGTATCTCTTTATGCAAAGAGTTAGGTTCGAAGGTTTCTGTTGTCTGTTTTGTTTACATGTCACTATCCACAGTTATCTCCTCTTCTTTTGAAGACAACTGCTTTGCCCAGTAGTGCTATTCTGGATCTGAGCTAATGATGGGAAGTAGGAGCTGGTGGAGAGCAATGGGGCTCCAACACCTCTTGCCATGGGCAGAATTTCTGTATCTGAGATAGCAACAGAACCTTTAGCACAGCCTTGCCTTGCAGCACCAGCCCAGCATCAGCTCTTAGGGGTTAAGACACAGACATCTAACAATTAAAAGGGATGTAGGGGCATACTTGTAGGCATTTCCTGCTCAATAGCTGCAGTGTGCCATGTCCCCCTGCCCCTGGTGTCATACCTGCTGATGGCTTCTGTAGAGGAATGGTTGGGATATGTGGTGGTTGTTTTTGCTGTCAGATGAGGACTACATTCAGTAATTTGAAGGCAATTCCTCCATCAACTCCTGTGCAGACATGACACAGCTCTGGCTGCTGAGTCCGCTGGCACTTTCAGAGATCCAGAGTTGAATTATGAGCTGGCTGTAGTTCGGAAATAATGCAGTACCAGACATTGGGGTTTTTATCCTCACTACTTTACTCTTCCCTTGCTCTCTGTGCTTGAATTCTACTTAATCTCACACCATCTTTCATTTAACTAAAAAATAGACCTTTTTTCCATGTGTTCCTTTTCCTATGCTATTTAACCCCAAAATTTTATTCCCAAGTGATAATGCTTTATACAGACAGTGAAGCAGTCTGTGTCTAAATTGATGCAATCATGAGCAAATAACACACAGGTAAACTTCTCAAAAAACATCAGACTAGATGTATTTTGACTGCATGAATGTTGACAGGTTAATAAACAGGAAAGGCTGTGGACTGAACTTTGTATATAAATGTGAGGGAGGTATTCATCCCTCCCTGCTCTCAGGAAGTGTGTGTGCATTCCCATTCTGCCTTTTACAATACTGGTAGCTCATCTTTAATAAATCAAAGGCAGCTATTTCTTGCTTGCTTGCTCTCTGAAGGAGAGGATTTCAAGTCATACCCTAAACAGTTTTGACGCACAAATGATGTCTGATGAAAAGTGCTGAAGGTAGTCTTTTATTTACAGATGTGTTGAGAAATACGCGAGGAAATGAGTTTATCTTCTCTCTTCCTCACAGGAGGAGAATAAGATGAGAGACATATTGTCCTTTTGTCCTCTGTTTCCAAAGGAGGCTGGGTTCCTGTCATCCTGTGAAGAAACTCCTTTACAGTTGTCTAGCCAGGAGAGTTTCTACCACGTCTCTTCTGTTATGCCCAGGCACCCCGGTGACTCGGCTGACATTGATAGGAGGGTTTCTCTTCCCAGCCCGCCCCTGTATGCCTGCCGTATGGTCTGACACCTGTCAGCTGCCCGGAGCGCTGCTGCTGGAGCTCCTCCTGCATCCGCGGGCTCCTCGTTGTGCAGCGAGGGCTCAGCAGGAGCTGCAGGCTGCTGGCACCCTGCTGGTCTTGATGTGAAATTAACTGACACAACTTGGATCTTCGGAGATGATGCCAGAAGGAAGAACAGAAGACCTGTGAGATAGCAAAGAACAAATATGACGCAAAATTGTCTGTTGGCATTCTTCTGTTGGAGAGGTTTGACATTTCTTTGACAGCTTGGTTGCTGTGCCTTGCAGCCATACAAGCCGCTATCTACAGCTTTTGGGACTCCTGGTTGCCTCAGCAGCTCTGTGGGTTTCTTTAGCCAGGAGAAGTCCACTAGTGTATGAAAAGATAACAGATTCTTCATGCAGCTGTGCAGACTCATCTGTAAGACTGGGTAATTGTGCCACATTTGCAAAAACTACAGCTACTGGTGCAAGGTTTGGAAAAGGAGAAAAGAGAAGGAGTTAATTTTTGAATTAAGTTCTTGGGTATAATGAAGAAGACTTTGTGATTGGAGTGTTACATTAATACTGTACCTTTTGTAAGGGCATACTTGGGTAAAGTGCTCTCACCTACACAATTGTAATTTGTTTCAGAGATCAAATTAATTTTTATATATATATATATTTTTCACTCCACCTTTTCTACAGGAAGATGGGTGTATAAAGCTCCCTTTTTTCTTGCTCTTAGTGCCTTCTTCTGTGGGTCACACTAACTACTCTACACTAAAATACTCTAAATTTTTCCAGAAACCTCTGGGTTTTTCTGCTCTGTGCCTCACTGAAAGCTTCACAAATGAAGACAGCTAAAGATATAAATAGTGTCTTAACAGTACATATCTGAGATTTACATATGTTCAGAAATTTACCAGCCTTTTTTTCCACGAAAAGTGAGGATGAATCACCCTCTGGAGGGTTTTCTCTTTGCTGACTGCGGAGGAACTTTAGCTTGATATCAGGCAGCTGAAGCTATAGGTAGCATTCATCTGAGCCAAGAAAGAATATTCCTGTTCTGAAGGAGAGATCGAGCAGGTTCTAAACCCCAGAGGTCTGGGAAAGTGAAGCACATGCAGATACCATGTGAAGGGCAGAGGTGTGCACTAAGAGCCTGCCATACCCAGCAGTAAGGGGAGTTATGGAGGCACTTCATAGGAGTACACATCCAGTCGACTGGAAAAAGGATGATGTCTTTTTCAAAGCATGTAATGTTTGACAATGGAAGTGATGATTTTTATCTCTTAATAAAGAATGTAGAAATATGTATGTACAGACAGGTACTGCCATGTATATGGGAAACCTGCCTGCATTCTGGGCACACATAACTCTCTGTCTAAATGACGACATGTCTGCCAATTCCAGTCCAGAAGGAATTTAAACACGTTTACACAACTGTGACAACGTGATCAAGTTTTCTTTGCTGTACACACACAGAATGCAGCTGTCTGCACTTCATGGACCCACAGTGTAGTCTAGGTTGGAAGGCAACTCTGTGGACTGTCTTGTCAAATCCCTGTGCAAAGCAAGGCCAGCCAAATCATGTTGCTCAAGATTGTGTCCAGTCAGTTCTGAATAACTCCAGGGATGGAGATTTCTTAATTTCTCCAAGCAGCATGTTCCAGTGTTTGATCACCCTTGTTAGTGGTAAAGAATAGAAATATTCTGCTATCTAGTGGGAATTTCCTAGTTTCAGCTTGTCTGTTACCTCTTATCCTGTTGCTGTGCACCTTTCAGAAGAGCCTGAGTTTATTTGGTCTACATTTTCCCATTAGGTAACTGTAGACAGCAGTAAGGTCCCCCCATGAGGCCTTTTCCTCTTAATGCTGAATAAGCCCAGCTTTCTCAACCTCTTCTTGGCCCACCTGTATTCCAGCTCCCTGAGCACCTTGGTGGCCCTTGGACTTGTTCCACTGTACTGATGCCTGTCTTATATTGGTGAACCCCAAAAAGAGCACAACAGTCCAGAACTGGTCTCACATGGACTGAGCAGAAGGGAAGAATCCCTTGCCTGGACCTGCAGGCTAATGCAACCTGCTGTGCAGCAAGCTTTTGCTGCAAGGATACCCTGGTGATGTATTTAACTTGCAAATGTTCATCCAGTGGTTATGCCATCTATTCACCCTGTTAGAACAGAAGAAACATATGGAAAAGACATACTAGTATACATTTGGAGCTGGAATTAAACGAACAAACTTCTGACAAGTCACAACCACACTAGATGGAAAATTTTGAGCAGGATTGCCATCACACAACTTGCAGTTCTTACAGCTTCTTTAGAAACACTTTTTCCACAGTCAGCTTTGAGAAGGAATTTGTCATGTACATTCTAATTTCACCACAGATAAAGATGAATGGTAGGTGGTTATTTGAGCATCCCTCACCTAAGGGTGCTAGAAACATAAGAGGCATTAGTGGTTTTATCTTTAGCTTGTGCTATTTCTGTTTGAAATAGCAATTTCAGTAGCATTCATTGCACTAGAGAAGGTCCATTGTTAAGAAGTGAGATATCATAAAAAATGTACAGAACAACTTTTACCCAGTTTGTCCTTTATATTCTTTATACATGTCCTTTACTAGTGAAAGACCTTGACCCCTAAGCAGTCGTTTTGGAAATATATATTACCTTCATATATAACTGCTTAGTAAAGAAAGTACTCTAATTTTGTTTAAAAAAACAAAACAAAAACAAAAGAAACCAAAACAAAATGTGTATATATATATGTTTATGAAGTGTTCAAAGCCAAAGATTCTTGGGTCACTTTCAAATGGTGCTCACAGAAAATGCTAAGAAACATTAATTTGTGATTTAAATATTTAACAATCTCTTGAGTATCTTTAAGAAAACAGGGCTGTTCTTATCCCTAAGACTGAAGGCTTCCATTTGCAAATATGTACCTACCTCTTCTATTAGGAGAGGGCTGTACATTAAGATTTTGGCTACTCTGCTTGCAAGTGGTGATCAAAACATTACATAGCAGTTCCAGGTTGCAAGAGAGGTAATATCTTTCCATTATGGATAATAAAGTGCTAATGATAAATTGGCTGTAATAGCTGGAGGCCTGGCCAAAGCTCTTGACTTACTGAGGCATGATCACATTATATTTGCTGATAAGATATTAAATTAGGGACTATTCTTATAGAAAAATTTCAAGATCTATATCAGAACTATTCTCATTTAGAAACCAAACTGGAATTGATAGTGACAATTATTCTGGTGCATAACAGTTTTATATAGAACTATCCGTAAGTCCAGATTTCATTTAATATCACCTCTGTTTTTGCTTTCGTTAATTGAGGAATGTCATAATTAGCTTTACAATAATTGGTGGGAAAATACTAGCTTTGGTTTTTGCAAATGCACCTCCTGTTGGCAGGAATTAGTATCCAGATGTGATCAAAATTTTACCATTAGAGAAACTGTTTTGTTCTTGTAAGAGTTTTAAAATAAACACAAAAGCTATACATAAGCATTATCTAGTAAAAAATATATTGTTATTCTAAATAAGTACTGAAAAATTAGGTGAAATAAAACTGGGGGAGGTTAATTTTAGGTATATTTGGCTGTCCAAATTGATTCTTGAAAGAGTATATTATATTTGTCACCTTCAATTAAATTAATTTGATGGTTCAATAAACTAAATGATGGAGCAATTAAAGCACCACGAATAGAAAGTTGTTAATGCTTCTCCTCTTTCTGGATTATTTTACAATTTAACACACTTTTTGTCTATTGATATCTGTGCTGTTACACAGATATACTTGCCAAAAAATCAGAGAAGATATGCTGTTTCAAGGGGTGTATGGGTTCAAAACCTCTGCCATTTATATTGGTGAGTACTCACTGCAGAAAATCATTTGAAATGTGTTTTTTTTTCCTTTCAAACTTCATCTGAAAATAAGCATAGAAGATAGTACTTCTGTCAGTGTCAAGGAGTAGGAATAAATTATTTAGGTAAAATAGTAGTAAAAAAAATATGGCCTGGCACCTGCACCCTCCCCCTCCCGCTTTGCCCCTCCTTCTTTCTTTAGACCACCACAATTAATTTCAGGTTTTCAGCTAAAGTGGTTTTTAAAGGGTCAACCTGGTATCTTTTAACTTAGTCTTGCAGTTGAACACTCTCTGTGATCAAAACTAAAACCAGAAAATATCAGAATACAGGGGCTCTCCAGGCTATGATAAAACTTCCAAGATAATGGACGAAGGTGTTCTGAAACAGTTCAAGAACACCAGCAGATTCTGCAAAACAATTTGGGGGCTCTAGAGGACATGAGCAGGACATTTTATGTCACAGTAAGATGGAGTAATGGCATTTGTAGTATGGACAAGAGCCATTACTTGAAGGTGTAGTTCTTTAGTTAAAGCTGGAACAGAAGAGAAACATTTAATTTTATTACTCTTATTCAGATATTAGCTATTGAGTTTGTTTGTTTTTTTAAGTGGACAGATGGTTGTCATAAAATTTTGTTTTTTTCCTGTTTTTTTGGTAGATCTTTTGCTTTAGAGGATATTAGAGAAGACTGGACTTTATTAAATTTACACAGAAGCAATCAAAAAGAATTTAAAAGAATGTGTAAGATATAGTGTACAGGGCTTTGTGAAGGGCTTTGCAGGTTAATCAGATTACTTGATTCTGAGTCTGGCTTCATCTTCTGTAAGACACCCTGTAGGCAGAGGAAGAACAGCAGATTTGCCAGGCATGATTTCCTTTTACAAGAAAGGTGCCTCTTGGATTTTCATGGCAACCTGTTAAGGCAGGAGATCACATTTGTTGATCTGGAGCATTGTCTAATAGGACAACACTCAGACTCGTGGCCAAAGTGCTGACCAAACCTTGGTTTCTTAAACACAGATTCCCAAAGTTAGGCAGACCTAACTTGTGATCTGCCTTTGGAAAAGGAAAATAAAGTAGTCTGTAGCATTTTGTACCCAGATCACTGTGAATCACTGGGATGAATTATGAGTTGCTCTACTTATAAGGGAAAGATGTATCAGAATGACTTTGGGGGGATTTGTAGTGCCCTTAGCTACTGCTTCCTTATTTTCATTGGTGAGGTAATGCCTTATGAGTCTGACCAACAAAATAAATCAGTCCTGGGACAGGTAAGTGCCAGTATCTGATGATGAGAATAAATTTCTTTAAGGGATGGTTGTGTGAGAGCAGTCTTGGAATAGAGTAAGGGCTTTAAGTAAATATTTGTGGGGCCAGAATGTAGGGCAGATTAGAAGCCTCACAATACAGAACATTAGGGAAAACTTTTTTTTTACATATGTTGTCATTTTGACTTCTACTCTGGGGACATTAATTAATTTCTTTTAAAAAAATTATTATATTGACTCACAAAACTTTGGACTTTCTAGCTATTCCCGGAGAATGTGTATTCCATTGAAGGCCTAATATGACATCTGAATTCTTAAAGATAATTTAATGTTTCCATTTTTGTTATGCATTGCATGCATTTTTCTGAAAAGCTGTCTTATGTCTCCTGTATGTGTGGCTAGTCTTTTTTTCTTTTTTAATTTTTCCAAAAATTTGCTTTGTGGTATTCCATGGACACAACGTTCCCGTACCTCATTTCCTTCAGCGTGCACTGGCAATTAACTTCTTGTCTGTGTGAATATATCTTATGTTTACTTAGCACCTCTTCCTCCAAGGAACCCAATGTTATACAAATATTAGGCCTTAGGATTGTTACAGCACACAAGGGTTGTGCCTTAGCCTGTTTCTTGAGACATTCTTATCTCATACAGGGCTTTCAGCTCTGCACACACACTGGATGGTTGAGAAATGTTATTGTTTTCTACTGGAATTTGACATCAAAAAAATAATTTAATTGGTTGCCCTGATATCTTGGCTGAAATGATCTATCACAGCAAACTACCAGCAGAGGTGGAGTTGTGACTCCTAGTTATTCTCAGGTCCTCCAAAATACCCTCACATGTTCACTTTAAGAAAACATGGACAATCTCCTTTCTCAGCGCCTTGAAAACCTTGCGTGTATTTGATATGAGATGAGGAGCTGATCAGTTCCAGGGGCTGATGAGCTCTGTCCCTCCACAATCTCCCTTAGTCACTATCATTTTATTGCTCTTTGGGCTTATCAGCTGCCTCAATGTGGAGGTGAGGCTGTCTCAACAAATCTACACTAAGTAAATCCCCCTCTAACACTTAGTAATATCTGGGTCTTCCTTCATGCCAATGAGAGTGATTATTTATTGTGGTTTAGTTCTCATTATTAATCATATGTTTCTGTGACTAAAGGCAAAGTTTTCTCCAAGTAATCTCCCAGTAAAACCAGTTAGGCTTAGTTCTTCATTATTCCTGCATGTCTTTGTGGCTGGTCCTATCTCTTTTGGCTCAGAAAGGGTGATTAATTATTCTACTTGATCTTCACTTATCATGAGAGTACTATGTAAATTATTTCAAAAATGTCCTGTATTAGATTTCATTATTTATCTTCAGTATGACCTGGATATTATGAAATATCAGAATTGCATGTCTTTCTAGCACACTTCTTAGATTTGAAAAATTTGCAAGTATTTTTATTACAGGTCTTGTGGCCTGTTGTTTATTTTTTCTGTTACTGATATATTTCTATGCCTTCTAAATTAATTATCCTGGCTTCTGACTAGGAACTTACCATTGTTAGTGCCTAAAAATTATGTCCTCAGCAATTCAAAATATGTATTCCTTAGCAATTTAAAAGATCCATTTTTAGAACTCAACTGGCAGAAATAACAAAGATGCTTTCTATCTTGTACATAGTAGGTAAATGCTTTTTTTTTTGTTTTGTTTTTCCAAGTGTGAAGCAAAACTCTTTGATGAGATCTGTGGGCCACATGTGTTTATTTTAGTTTTGTTTGTGAGAAGCTTCAGTGCTGTGAGTAGAATTTTGGTTCACAGAAAAGAACACATGGTGTAAGCGAGAGGTCCAGTGTACCTTGGAGGGGCACAGCATTGCTGCTGCTGCTCATGTCAAGCAGTCTCAGATGTTTTCCTAATGTTTCCACTATGAATGTGAACGAGCCTATTCTGTTTCCCAGAGAGCTGTCTCAAGTTGGTCACATTGAATCCCTTTAATATGTTTTCTGTCACTGTTGTAAGAATTTCAATTGCTCTTTACAGACTTTTACATTTTCTTTGTTGACCCAATGAAGTTAACTTATGCATCAAACGTTTATTAATTTATTTATCAAGTTGAAGATACATGAATAAAACCAGGGAACTCAAAAGACATTTGCATTCCTTTATTCTTTCATTCCACTTGAAATATTATAAAATTAATCATTCCAGTGAGAATTTGTAGTAGCTGAGCTTCATGCCTAAGGATTTATAAAAAATTTTTAGTTTTCATATTTTCTTACTGTCATAGTTTAGAAGACTTTTCTTAAATTTGGTTATAGAAAGTCTCTGAAAAATAATGTTTGGCTCAGTAATATCCACCTTTTGTCTTCTGCACTTGGTTTACTTTATTAAGGAATTTTTCTCATCAGAATAAATATACTGGCTGTTGTTTGTCCCTTGTCAGAAGTAGAAAGTCTTCTGAATTAAGAATGGATGTGCATTTAGAACTGTTAATTTTACTACTTCCTTCATTATCTAATGCTGTAGAAGTTATGGGGGTAATTCTATGTTTAGCACCTTTTCATCTGCTTTCTTAGGAAAGTTTATGCATTTTTAATTGATTATGTACTGGATAAAATCAGGAAGTATTCTGGAAGAGAGCCATGACACCTGGGCTGTACTCTTCAACTTGTAAATCCTAGAGCACATTTATATTCCATTTAAACTTTTCGTTATCTGGTCCTGTGAGTCTTGTGTTCCTGGCCCCTCAATGGTTGTTTCAAATCCTCTTTCTTCAGTATCCTTCTCATCTGGGAAGTGTTGCTGTGGGATTATATCTCCCATTTGTATGGTAGGTGTTTTAAATATTAAGCTAACATTAAAAAGATAACATAAACCTCCTCTTCTTTGGACAGCATCTCTGAGTGAACTCGAAGCAGCTTGCCTTAGGGATACTCTGAATACACTTTCTGTACGAGATCTGTTCTGATCATAGGTTGGGGTCTACCTTCAGCTAATATGAGGATTTCAGGTTTACCAGGGAGGGTCCTCATGGTGGGGGGTACAAGAGCATAGTATCTGGACTGACTTCAAGGAAACAGGAACATCAGATGATGAGAAATTAAGGACTATAAGGAAAATCAGAAATTTATCCTGGATGACTACATAGACCCATGATCAAAGAACAAGAATATTCTCCTAGTCTCTTGAGATAGCCGAGGCTAAATAACTCCAGAGGCTAAATATCTCTGAAGTTAAATAACTCCTTCTCCTGCCCTCCAAATCCTTTTTGCAGAAGACAGCATGTCAGCTTTTCCCCTTATCAGGGTTTTGCTTTCCTGTAGGTTTATACCTGTTAGTGTAATAAGTAAATAAGGCTTCCTGCCATGAGATAATTACACATTAACAGAAATTACAGTACCTATTAGTCAGAAATTTAGTTTTCATTCCCTGATGTGGCAGTTGTCTGAGCATTTGAAGAGGCAGGCAGGAGTCTGAGCATAGCATGATGAGAAGAGCTGGAAGAAAGGAAAAGCCTCCGCTCTGATATGATAGAAGAATACCAGGTACCCCACTGTGGGCAAGGGAAAATGATGGCACCAAAAAAGCCCCTTTGTACCACTTTCAAAGCAGAATATAAACTGCTTTGGAAGTTGGAGCAAATAATGTAAGCAAGCTTAAATGGAAAATGGGATCTTTATGTTACAAATGTTTTATTTACGTTATAGGTTGTATCTTTTGGTGCTGTAGTGAACAGTGCATGGGGAGACCTCGCCTGTGTTCAGAGACATGGGTCTGTCTGCCTCTTCTGTAGGTTGGAGGACATGTGAAATGTTGTCTGGAGAAACTCCTCTCCCTACCTTTCCTTTATGGGGATTTTTCTTCATCCACCACATTAAGAAAAAAAAAAGTTAATACAGTACTTTTGTACAGTACTTTGTACAGTTAATACAAATTAACTGTATTTTCATGCACTCCTTTAGAAAAAACATTTTGCTTGTAACCATTTGTTACCCTTTATTTTCCGAAACCTAGGCCCAGCAGCCATTCAGCCACCTCTGAAAAAGTGTTCTAAGCATCCATTTTTTAAAGTCACATCTTGAAAACACTCTACATGGAAAATGAGCATAGATCAGGAAAATCCTGTTACACACAAAATGACACAGATTAGGAAGCACCTTTAAAAGAGGTGATTACAACTACACACAACATTAGATATGAGGCAAGATTTCTTGACTTGATTTCAGGGAGAAAATTTGGACAAGTAAACAGATGAATGAAGGAAAGGAAGGTCAGATTGATAAAGGCACCACAACATATTTTGACTAGAGAAATTTGGCCCAGTAATTTCTTTGTTCTGAAAAGCATAGCAAGAGAAACAAATGGCAAGCAACCATTATGATAACAGAAAAATAAATCTGGTAAATTCTTCTGTGACTTTTCAAAGTAAGAGCTGATGACTTTTTTCTCTTTCTCTTATTGAGCATCTTGGCTAAGAAAACTTGTGGATTTTGTTATTCACTCTTTACACTGGCTTCTAATCTACATGTTAATGTCTAGGAAATTCTAGGGATTCTTCCTCCCATTTGTTTGTAACTGCAACAGATGATAGGCACAGATGGCTGCAAATTCGGCTTTTCAGGCAGATCTTTTTTCTTGGGTGAATGGATCAGCCTGCAGGTAATGTTTTTGGTGGTTTCCTACCTTCCTCCCCCAGAAGAGGACAAATATTGCTTAGAGACCAGCAAATCTGAGAAGCATGAAAACTCTCCAGTTGCCTTGAAAATGTTTCCCTGCTGATATCTGAGGGCAGGATAGGAGATCCATGACTGAGCTTTTTGTTTGAACTAGCAATATTTCTTACATGTTCTCCACACCTTGAGACTGTGCAGTTATGACCTGGTACTAAAGAGTAGCACAGCCGCGGCACAGCGGGATCTGAACAAAGTCTGTTTCAGATACTGGAATTCAAATGCACCTTTGGGGTAACACAGTTGCAAAGTGTGACCTTCAATTGCTGAGATATAAACAGGGATCAGGAGGAGGGAGAATTGTATTCCTTTCTGCAGACAGACCGGTGACTTGATGCAGCACTGAATGTATCCAATATAACTTCAAGAACCAAAGATATGTAGGTGTCTGACCTGTCTATAAACCTTTAAAATCAGGCGCTTCTTTTTATTGAAGGGTGGCAATCATCAAAGAAAAGCTGAGGCATCAATAGAAATAATGAACCAACATGATTAGTGAGAAAACTTTTTAATTCAAAGAAATGGAAGAATGAACAACAACATAACAGCCAGGAGAGAGACAGTGGACCTCTCCAGAATCCCAACAGTCTGCCAGAAAATTTAGGAGGGAAATTAAGGAACTGAAACAAGAGGCAGCCTCATCATTTGCTAAGCTTGTGAATTCAGTCTCAGGAATAAAGCAAAGCTTAATAAAAACAGACGATCGGGCAGACTAATTGGAGCAGCAAATAGGAGAAAGAGAATGGAAACGCATATTGATTCTTTTTTATTGAAGTAGGAGAGACAATTGTGCAGAAAATGTTCCAACTCCTGAAGCTGATTAAGAATGAATAATATAAAGACTTATTAGTAATCAGAAGAAAACTATTAAATGCTAGAATTCATAACTTTGTTTTTAAATTAATTACTGCAAGTAAATGAGAATTTTGATTGCATGCTGGCAGAAACCCACAGATCACTGATCTCAAAGAGATAGACTCTTTTGCAGGAATTGTGTGGGTGGAAAAATATGTGAATTGAGTTTAGTATCAATGAAAATTTTGAATTTCCTAGGTGTTTCCTTTAATAGTTATATTTAATTTTATTCATTAACAGATTTTTAGTTATCCATAAGTGAAAACTTGAACCTGTTTCTTTACCATACTGCAAGGCTATCCTCAGAGCTCAGCCAATATGGAGGAGAGAGACCTGGACATATTGTAATTTGTGCTATAAATTAACAAATGCTGTTGGTTTGGGAGTATACATTGTTAATTTGCCCACAAGAAGTGTTTTGTCACATTTTAAGATAGATGTAATAAAAGTGAAATCTATGCTGGTAATGTAGCTTGAGCATACTTTCAAATCCTTGATAGAAAAAAAAAATCTATTTAAATAATGCCTTAATTCTTATACATATACTAGGGTCCTGATTTTAATCATTCAGAGCTAAATGGAGGTGAGATTCTGTTCTGAATAGTCTTTCTCCTAATACATACAAGGTTGATACTTGTGTTTTTTACAGCTTTAACTAGAATTATTAAATATATTACCAACAGTTGTAAAAGAACATTTTGCTGCTCCCTAATTCTCTTTGCAGAAAATGACATGACACTGTGGTTCAACTGGCTATTCTTGGCTGTCTGGTTTACCTGGATGCTCTTTTTCTTCTAACTGATTTTTTCTTGACTCATAAATTTTCAAGATGCCTCAAAATATTTAAAAAGCACTGCAGAAGTAAGAGTTTTATAGTTTGGGTTGTTCAGTGGTGCTGCCTGCTTTTTCTGCTTTCTTTTTGTTTTTAGTTGGGGAAAGTGGTCATACAAAATAGCAGAGGAATCTCAGAAGCAAAAGAAGGAAGATTCCTGGTGTTCTCATTCCCTCCATATTTAGGAAAACCCTAGGATGCTGATGGTCCTGCAATATTACTGACATTGCATTAAAAAGACACCAAAGGAGCATACGTTCCTTCTCATATAAGGTCTTGGGAACATCCTGGAGGAATGTTCAGGAATTAATGTATCCTTCTTAGGCAATGCATCCAAGAAATTAATTCAGGTGCATTTAATACAGCTTTTTTAATTGTTGTCTTGGGGTTTTGTCCAGTGTCATCATTTTGTCTCTCCCCTTTTAAAATGCTCTTAAGGAACTCAGACAAATTCAAAACATGCAGAATAGTTGTAATAAATGTTGTACTGAGTGAATGTGAGGTGTTTACCTTCCTTTTCCTTTGAGACAGCAGAACACCATAAAACATCTATGGGAATTACTTTATTAGGGTTACAGAAGGAAACCACAAATTTTAATTGGCAGGAACAAGCAGGCTTTTCACTTGATTCTTGCTCCAGGCAGCAGGGATTTAGATGTGGTATTCTTTTTCAGTGTTGCAAGCATTTTAAAATAAAAATGTTTTTTTCTATTTCCAGCTCTGTCTCATTCAAACATTTTCTTCTCAGAGTGAAGGAAACTGTACAATGAAGGTACATTCCCCCATCTCTTTGGGAAATGGATTTTTTTTAACTCTTTCAGTCCAAACCAATATTGCTTGCTTCCTGGATGTTTTCAGTTTCTGTGAGTCCCTGTTGAAGTCCAGTAGCTGAAAGGGCTGTGAGATGTGCTGCTTCAGGAGGCCTAAAGTTCTCAAATGTATCTTCTCTTTTTATTGGTCTTGAGGTGAAAATGTCTAATTCTAGTAATAAAGAGAGGCCTTAATTTCTGCCCTAATTAGGGCAAAAAAGCTTCCTGTTAAAAAAAAAAAAAGGTCTGAACACCACTTAGACTCTGATGGATTGGGATCGAATCATCATGGCTAATTTGTCCATTGAAGTAGAACCTGAGTCAAACTTTCTGAAATGTTGTCAATTACTTCTTAACTATAATCAGACCCCACTATTACTACTTCTCTCATGAATTTTTGCAACTCTTGTTACACATTAGAACCAAAATTAGAGAAGCAATGCAGAAGAAACAGGGTTTCTGCTGTTAGAGCTTTAAGAAATAAAGTAGAAAATGCAATGGAAATCCTTGGGGAGAGAGAAGCCAATTATTGGCACAACAATGTTGATTGCTGGAAGTGGACGTGCACAGTTATTCTTTTACTGAATTCTGTAATTGTGTCTATTGGTATCTATAGATTGGGCAATTTTCAGGCACTCATGCAGGCAAACGTCACTTTCCAAAGGTAACTGATTTGCATGAGAAACTTTGGCAGCCATACACAACAATATTGAAAACCACTATGTATGGGGCTTTCTGCACAACAGTGTTATGTTTCACTCTTTCTAGGGCTTCATCAAATTAACAAACACAACTTGTACAGCCAAAGGGGGCTCTGGAAGTGATCAGTGCCCTCAGAAGTGACTGTCACAGGCCGCTTTCCAAGATTTTTCCTCAAATAACTCTCTGTTTCTCTCCAGAGTTTTGAATTCTTGCTGTTCACTGGAAGCATCAGAAGAAACATAAACTTTCTTTCATGCCTAGACTACGCATTATGCCATTGCTTCTCAAGCAATTTAAGCCAGGATATTCTGGTTTTAACTTACCTCAGTAGGTTGGAGTTGACTGTTTGAGTGATTGAGTTGATGTATGAGCTGAGGAAGAAAGAGAAACAAGAACTTCTTCCGAGGACAAGGCTGCTTGTTTTTTGCAGTAAAGTTGGATGTAGATGTGGCTCTTAGGAGCATGATTTAGTGGTAACAGTGTTAATAGCTGGACTTGATGAACTTAGAAGTATTTTTGAACCTAAATGATTCTAGGATTTGTTGAAACTTCTGAATTCACTGTGAGAAAACTTTGGAAGCATCAGGAAATTGCTGCACAGCAGGCTCTGAACAGAAGCTACAGCTCTCTGAATGCTCAGTGTGTTGGTTGTAACTGCTTTACTCCATGCTGTTCAGTGAGTTTAGCTATGAATGGTGTTTGCTTATAATTTAAGCAAATAATTACCAATTCCTGTCAAATTATTAATTAAAAGTCAATGGAACTTGTGAAATTATCAGAAGCCTGTGAAGGTAGCTGAGACAATAATCATTAAGTGTGTACTGCTTTTAACAGATATTTCTCTGGGTACCACGCAGAACAAAAACACTTGAGTGAAGCAGAGAAGTAATGTAAAATATGTTACTAATGTAGTTACATTACTGAAATCATAGATATGCTGTATTTTCTGTCCTCTGATGCTGTATTAGGAAAAGGAAGAATAGACTCCAGAACACTCAAGAAAAATTGCAGAGACAACTCTCTTCTGTTCTACATGACTAAAAATTCTGGTTTTGTGTATTAGATAGAGTTGCATCTGCAGTCAAACTTAGCAAAACTGTTTTTCAGCAGATTTAAAAATGCTTCTATTGTAAATGCTATATTTGTTAAAGTGTAATTTGATTAAATAAACTGCTGCATCCAGGTAGGTGGTGAGAAAAAAAATGTATGAATGTACCCAGTTTGGCTCTACTGGGTACAGCAGCCTTCTCTGGAAGGTACCCCTTGTTCTGGAGGTGTTACAAAATGGTGGAAGCATTGTCTCAATGCCACAGAGAGAGGGATTACCTTTCCCTGTCATTACCAACTATGTGCATCTCTGTTTCCATGAAAATTGCTGCTTTAACCTCCCGTTATTACCCTTGCACAGAGAAATCGTGCTACCTCAGTTTCCTGCTGTCATCTTAATTTAGCTGCCCATAATCTTTGCTACTTTCTCCATATAGGAACATAAATGATGTTTTTTGGTATTGTAGGAAGGCTAAAGATGAGGTGGTTACTTTTGGTTTTGCTTCTAACTCCAGACAGGACTCAAACCAAGCAAACCTCATGAATCAATCCACTGGATTTCTTCTTTGCACTTTGTTTCCTGCTTATTTAGCCTGTGGCTGATTGTTGAAATGGGCTCTAGGACACTTCTTTTAATGTTATTTACGGCTAAAAGGAAGTCTAATTTTTCCATTTGGTTTCTTTCTATGAGTTAAACATCATGTTTTTCTGCTCACAACAATAATTTAGGTTGTAGAGGGACATGTTTTGACAGGAATACCATATGTAATTTTAAAATTAAGAGTTGCAAAATTCATGACTTATACAGTATGACAGTTTTAGGCCTTTTTGTTCCTAAAAGACTGGGTAATGTGAACAAGACATTTCCTTTAATTAGCTTTATTTACTGTTCCCTATAATGAAGCATCCTAAGGGCCTTTAGTCTGCAATTTTATATGGGCAGAGGGAAGGGCCCACGGGCTGTTGCTTCTCAGATAGTGCTGGTGTTGCAGGGTGCTATAGTATTACACCACTGATATCCCTAGTAAATGCAACAGCAGCTAAACCTGCCTATTTTTTCAAAGTGCTGCCATAACTTTTAATATTTTTTATTTTTCCACTCTTTAGTGAAGCTAGAACAACAATTATCAAGGTGATTAAGTGGTGAGCAGCACTTGAAAACTTTGTCTGGTTCTTTCCTAATAGAAATTAGGCAAGGAATTTGAGTGCACTGCTTGTTTTTCTGTTTGCATAATCCAGTAATCATGCATATTTTCCAGTGTTAAGCCTTTATAAATACTAAGTTGCAGAAAACTCCAGAAGTGAAAACCGAAGTGAAAACCAAAATAAAACAAAATGAATAAACAGGATAAACAGGAAAATAAATATACAAATCATGGGCAGGAACATGTTTAAAGAACAAAATTTTCAGAGACAGTATAGTATCTGAAATCACAAAGAGTCAAAGTGTATACATGAGGAAATAAAAATACTTCCCCAGTGGAAAACAAATAGATGGTCTTCCTTCAAGGAAACCTTGTAAGAACGTGTTTCTTAGTTAAATATAAAAAAAAAAAAAGGTAACCTCTGTAGTGCTAAACCATTAAAAAAACCCAACAGCAACAAAAAAAACCCCTCCCTCTTGTGAATTGACGTAGGTGATCTTGGAATAAAATGAGTTGTGCTTGTGGAATTCCAGAAGAATTTGTTTAGGTACGTCAGTATTTCAGGTGCTACATCTTTATCTTCAAATTCCTCACTTAGAAAACAGTGGTGTCAGCTGCTATATATCTTCCTCTGAGAAATAATTATGACCTTTTTTTGGTCTGTAAAGGACTAGCAAACAGACCAGACTACAGTCTAGGAATGAAATTCCTGAAGTGATTGGAAGAATGTAGAAATTTAACAGCCTGAACCTCTTTTTCAAGACATTCCTTACCGATTAAGGAATAATCTGAGAGAGGTGTAGAAAGAAAATCATCATCAATAGGATAGAAAGTCTGAGGGTAAAAGAGGAAGACAATATTTTAAGTCCAATAAGAAAAGAGGAAGGGAATAACCCAATAAGGATTTTATTCTATCAAATATGGATGTAAATACAACAGAAAAATCCCTTAGATATTGTCAAAATTAAAATGACTCTTGAGCTCAAAAGCCCCCCTGTGTGTGAAGAGAGTTGTTCTGCTGGCACTGTTAATACTATTGTGTACAGGTATCCTTGTCCTGTATCCTTGATGTAAAGATTTCTGCATCTTTGTACATTTTATTACAAAGAAAATTAAATTCATAACTAAATAAAGGTTTGTGATGCAATCAGTTCTAATATCCTAACAGAGAGACAAAGACACTCTTAAGACCAATATTTTTTATTTCCTCTACTTTTCTAGTCTTGATCTCTTAAGTTGCCTTTTTGCTGAATGTCATGGTACAGGGTCTTCAGTTTAAGTTTCCAAACACCATCAAAGTGTCATATTGTCCTGCTTCCTTCTTTCCCCTTTCATATTATTAGTTTATTGGTTCCATATATTAGTTTATTAGGTTAATATACTATTAGTTAAATAGTCATATGATGCTTCCCTCTTTTTCCACTCTGACAGTCACCTTAAAGTCAAGTTTTTTGATTTCCTCCATATTCCTCTATGGTTATTTAGCAAAAGTCCAAGGATTCAGGCTCAGTCTGAATCATTGTAATTGCCTGTGATGGAAAAGAATAGATCTCTATTTTTTTAATAAGAAGATGCTTACTAGTGTAAATTCTTAATTTTAAGATAGTGCTTTGCTGCTGCTCTCTGAACAGGGATACATGACACCCTCCTATTTACAGTTACCCAGTGGGTCTGGGGCTTCTTATAAAACAGTTTAAAATACAATTTATGTTAGATAAACAAAAATTCCTTTTTCATGAATTGAAAAAACTCAGGCTTTACTCAGTCTACCTTAGTTTCCTGTCCCTGACAGTCACCAATGATCCTGCTAGTGAAATGTAGGGAAAAGTACAAGAGACATAAAAGCATTATATTTTATCCAAATATTCCCTAAGCAACGACTGATCAGTGATTTTTTGAAGCGCTTCAATCAGAGATACTGCCTTATATTCAGTGATGCTAAATAGATTTTTTTTAGCCAAGAATTTTTTTTTCTATGTGTCTTTGAATCCAAGTAATCTTTATTATATTCACAACACAGCTGAACTACTCATCTGAAGAACCATCTCTGTTGTGAATCCATCATTTAGTATTGCCTACCACTGTCCTTTAATTCTTAACTTAGCAAAGTAGATGGATAACCTTTCTCTATTGCACTCATTTTTTATACACATCCATCATGTTTCTCCTGCTTCACAACACCTCTTAGCTGATCCTGGTTGCTCCTCTCTGCTCCTCTCCGGATTCTGTTACATTCTTCTGTCACCTCTTTGTGATGGGCAGTGTTGGGGTTTTGCTGCTGTGCTCAGCTGCCCCGTTGAGGGGGCTGCTTTGGAAGAAGTGTCTGGAGTGGGAGGGTGGCTGCCCCTGCCTGGGCACCTTGCTTGGGGGAGCACTGCAGGGACTTTGGTAGCAGCTACACCAGGGTCTGGAGGCTACTCTGAGGAGAGTGAGGGCCAGAGGGCATGCACAGATCTTCTAGAGGGGGCAGAAAGGGGAGCAGGTGGAGTGGATAGAGCTGCCTGCAACTCAGACAATCCTAAAATTGTATGAAAAAAAGGACTTGCCCACAGACGAATGGTGGGCAGGGAGAGCATTGCATATAAATTGCTCATACTTCTGCTCTGTCTCCCCATGCTGCTTTTTTATTTTTCCTTTATTATGTTAATTTGAGTTCAGATGAGGTATGCCATTTTAGCGATCTTGACTGACATAGAGGAAGGTGTCTCTAAGCTGTGACTGTGTTGGGATCCTTCCATTCTTTTAAAAACTAAAGGACCCTGTCCCATGATCAAGAGCCTGGTTCCCTCCTGGAGGCACCTGGACATGCTAGTTGTGATGGGAAAAGGTACCAGGGGCAGCAGAGCTACCCGGAATTGTAAACATTTACTACTGAGAATTGCTGTGACTAAGTTGCTAGATCTGTCCCAAGTCCTGAACTGCCATGATGTGCATCCTTCATGGTGAAAATCCATCTCAATTACAGTGATTTTGGTTCAGCATAGGGCTGTCCTGTCATTTCAATGTGTGACTATGAGCACTGCATTGACATTGTGCTGTGGCACCCAGCTCCTCTTCTATAAAACAGACACTTATGCTGCAACATTTCACAGCTGTGAATTTATCCTCATGGCATTGATGGAAGCAGTCCAAGCTTTAGTGAGTTACACAAAATCAGCAGTGTTCAGGGGAAGCATAGGTGAAGTGTTCCCATCTTTCTCCAGGTTCCGTCCTCCCAAGGTGGTTTGTGCTTCACCAATAATAGGGAAGAGTTTGGTATCTCCACCATCCTCTTTGTATCTTCTCACACAATTAACAGGTACCCACACTGCACCTCACTCTTTAGTTGGTGACCTGTGGGCTCTCTTCCCTCTTTCTTCCCCCAGAGATTCCCACAGATAGTCAGTCATATATATTATCTGTGAGGAGTATTGCTAGGTATCATTTGTCTTTATTATGCTGCCTCTCATAACACACCCACTGCAGTTTATTAGCATGTTCAACATACCACAAAAATTTATTCTTCTGCCCTCACAGCATAGGCAGATTGTGGGTAGATATGCCTGCAGAACACGAGGTTTGCATTGTGCCAGTAGATTTTGCGGCAATACAATTTAGAAAAATTTTCATTGGGGTGGGTTTTAAATTGTGACAGATGTCAAAGTCCTCTGACACAAATAATAATAAAGCAGTTTCAAATGAAGGAAAACTAACTCCAATTGCACAAGAAACCCTTTCTGGTATCGTGAGGTGTTAAAAGCAAAAACAACACTTTTTTATAACTGTAAAGATGTAGACTGAAGCATGTTTTCTGTAAAACTGAGCTTAAAACTTATAAGACCTTTCTCTAGATTTTTTTTTAAAGAGGAGTAATTGATATCTCTTGTATGTAGCTTGCCTTCTGTCAGTTTATAGCAGAACTATGGTTTCAGAGTTATTAGCAATTAGCTAAATCTGCACAATAACTTCTGTAGACACTTGCAGCTGAAGCTTTATGTTACACAATAAAACTCTGAAATGAGATATATTTTAATTAGGAGATAATAGTGATAATACAAACCTTTGTTTATTAAGTAGTCAAAAGGTTCAAATGAGCTGTGAATTTTGTTCAAATGAGCAGGAGATGAAAAACACAACAGCATAGTTCAGAATTCCTTTTAGTCTTGATGTAATCTCATTAGTATTGTGCAAAAGGTCAAAATAAAATAAGGCCTGGACATTCTGCACATGTTTGCTTTTGACATTCCTAATCTGGGAATGTTTAAAAAAAATGAGGACTTGTGTTTTTTAAAACACACATTGAACTTTGTAAAAACATCCAGTTGGGGATGGGTGTACTGTGCCAGAGACCAGGAAGGAACAAATGTGTTACTTGTTTGCTAATGATATGGAGACATTGTGCCTGAGTTCTCTACATTAATTCATCGCTTTATTTGGACCTCAAATCTTGAACACATAAATGATCTCAAAAGGCTTTTGTGTCCCTTTCACTGTCTCACTTCACTGCCTTTCTAGTTCAGGAACTCTTGCAGGTCAGATTCCCTCACCCTGCTCCTAGGGTTTTCAGCAGGCTACATGAAGAGCTTTGTTAACACAATTGCTTTTCAAACACCTAGTCTTTTTCAGGAGTGTAAGTTATACAAAATACAGTTTAAATGCATGAAAATACAGTAGATGTGTATCTCCAGCCACTCATTAATATGTTTTATGGCCTTTCCTAAAAAATTAGACTTGCAATGATAATTTGCTTTTTAACATTTCTTTGCTCAGGGGACTGTTCATAGGCCATGACATATCACTATTAGTAAGCTTTAGAGAGAAATAACCTTTTTTAGAAAAATTAGTATTGTTTCAAAAATAGCTATTACTCTTCAGAAAATCAATCCTGGTATCACCATGGGTAGGTGCATTGACTGTCATCTTGGTGCCCAGCTGTGGAATGGCAGGCAACACATAACAAAGGAATGGAGAGTGTATAAAAGTCATCAACATGGAGCTGAATGGACCCAGGATGCACTTACGGCTCTTGAGAATTTGTGTTGACTCTTCTTTTTGCCTGTAAAAGAATCAAATGGCAGCAGCTTTACAACAACCGAAGAAAACCCTTACTAAAACAGGTTAAAAGTCATGAATAAATCCATGGAATAATAATAAAAAAATCCATCACAAGTTATTAAACTCAAAGATGTAAACACTGTCTTGGTGAGACCTTAAGCCATACATTTCTGGAAGCTGAGAGTACTGTGTTTATTGCCCTCTTGTTTCTGACACATCTGTTATTGTCCACCGGCAGACAGGATGCTGGATGAAGTTGACTTCGTTCTGAACAATATACTCTTACTTTTTTTTTTTTTAATGTAGAAAAGGAACATAAAAGATGCCTGACCTCTTCTTTCCCTGCCTTCAGGCATTTGCAACCTGACAGTTGTTTCTTTACACTGCTTTATATGGGAAAAAACAGTGCTGAAATAATTTAAAACAAGTCCGTGAGGAATAAAGAGATCCTTTCAGTTTATCTACTTTGGGGCCAAGTTTTTCTCTCTAGCACAGTACAGCAGATAAGTTTTGCAGTCTTTTTTTGCATACACAAAATTCAGTTTCCCCATTTTTTTCTTGATTGCATTAACACAAGTGTTCCATAGGTAACTCTCCAGTGCCACTATGCATTTGCTAAATATAGTTTAACATTTTTGCAGCTACATTTTGCGGCTTCAAAACAGTGGTTTTTTTTTTTCTCAAATGTCCTGGAAGGAAACAATGGGTTCAGTTACACCTACAGACATCTAATAATTCAGAAACCTAGAAACCTAAAAGACCTAGAAAAAGTGTCTGTTTTAAGCAAGTGTCTAGTAAACAAGGAATAAAAAGTCTGGAGCTCTCTGAGACAAGTTAAGCATGATTGGCTCACAGAAAAGATGGATAAGAATGAGCGTTATGGTCTCCAAAGACATCACAAGAACAATTAACCAAGCAACAGGAGATTCAAAGTGTCCATCTTTAACTTGCACTTTTCTCGATGGACGAGGACATTTATAATGTCCATGTGACATCCTTACCTTTATATTATTTCTGTTTTGTGGGAATGTTAATGTCAGCCACTTTCTTCCCAGATAACTTTAACACAAGCAAAAATGTGCTTTCTGCATCCTTTATAGTCACTAAATACCAGTAAAATTGCTGAAAGATGTGTATTGAATAAAGAGAAGTGCACATTTGAAGCTAGTTCCATCTGGCAAATAAAAGAATAGATATGTCAGCAAGGCACGTTTAGCTTACTTCAAAAAGAAAAAGTGTGCTGCTACCAAAACCAAGGCAAGCCAGAAACTTCAAGCTTGATTTAAATAAGGAATAGAATCACAGGGTGTACTGAGTTAGAAGGGACCTTCACTTGCAGTGCAGAGCAGAGCGGGACGATCCCCTCCCTTGCCCGGCTGGCGATGCTGTGCCTGATGCCCCCCAGGCCAGGGTTGGCCCTCCTGGCTGCCAGGGCACTGCTGGTTCATGTTCAACTCGCCACGGACCAGGACCACAGGTCCCCTTCCACGGGGCTGATCTCCATCCTCTTGTTCCCAATTCTGTCCATACATCCAGAGTTGTCCCATCCCAGGTGCAGAATGTGGCTTCAACTTCCCCTTGTTGAACTTCACACAGTCAGGGACAGGAATGCCCATGTCCCTGATTTGTCGAGGTCTCTCTGCAGGGCCTTTATGCCTTCGAGGGAGTCAACAGCTCCTCCCAGTTTAGTGTTGTAGGCAAACTTAGTATTCATTCATTCATTCAGTATTCATTGGTCCTGTGTCCAAGTCATTTATGAAGACATTGAAGGGTACTGGCCCTAAAATGGAGGCCTGTGGAACCCCATTAGTGACAGGTCACCAGTCTGATATCAACCCATTCCCTACAACCCTTTGTACCTGACTCATGAACCAGTTCCTCACCCATCACATGATGCATTTATCCAGTTGAATGCTGGACATTTTGTCCAGAAGAAGAGACAGAATCACAGGCTTCTGTCCTAAATTCCCAAGCAAGTTTCTGAGATGACAAATGGTGAAATTGGGGAAAATAAGCTTGACAAGGAGAACTTTCACCTCATGATGCCATGCTGGTTGTGACTGATAACTGTGTTGTCATTCAGGTGTTTTTCAATAACTCCCAGAATAATCTTCTCCAAAATTTTACCATGCACTGAAGTAAGACTCTTGGACTTATAGTTTTCAGGGTCATCCTTCTTGAAAATTGGTACGACATTTGCCAGATTCCAGTAAAGTGGTGCATCTCCAGATTTTCTAGATCATTCCAAGGTCACTGAGGGAGGCCTCAAAGTGACATCAGCCAGCTCTTTGAGCCTTCTCCAATGACACCCATCAGATCCCATAGACTTACAGGGACCCAGCTGGAGCAGCAGATCCCATACAAACAATGAAATTTAATGAAATGAATAAAATTACAGAATGTGAAAGCCAGGTTTTTCTTGCTCTGTTAACCTTTCTGTTACAGCTCTGCAGTGCTGTCACTAAGGTAGCCTGGGAGCTTTCTTCCTTCTACCAAGTGGCAAATCAAAGAGGTGTCAACCTTCAACCTGGAAGACAAAAGTATATGTGCTTGGAAAACTCTTTCAAGGTAAGAGAGGAGGAACGTAATTCTCTTCTCATATGTATGTCTGGACCTAATAATCCTGCTCTTTATCAGAGCCACTTTTTTGGACGTTGCTTTCTTCATACCTTTTCCCTTTCCTCTGACTGCCCTGGCCTTTTTGATGGCAGTTTTTAAAGTCCCAGTGCTATTCCTGGAGAGTAAGAAACAACTCCTGTTTTCAATCCAGTTCTCTGTTTTCTGTGTCTCTGTGTTTCTAAGTTGTGACAGTTTCAGAAAGCTGATAACTTCAGAGCTTGATTTGTTTTGATTGTTCTGCAAAACCACTTTTATGTAATTCCCAGAATTTGTAGTCAAGGAGAGAGAAGGAATCATAAAACATATGAAAATATCATATTTATTAAATAATGAGGCTTGTCTGGCCAGCTTCTTGGTTGCAGTGTGATAAATCATGTGTTCTTAATAAGGAATAAGTAACACTGTTTCAGATACAATCCTTCCCTTATTGTCAAGATTAGTACAATTATTAAATCTATATGGAGCTCCACACTGGATATTTAGTCTACTTGCATTTTTTATTAGATTCAAGACTCTAACTCAAGCATAGCTGTAAACCTGAATATTTTATGCTAAACAGCACAGAAAAAAAAGCCTTTTTAGAGAAACCATTAAGCCCAAAAAGGAGAGGTCACATACGTTTCTGTGCAATACACTTAAAAGATATACTTATATAACTTTCATAACAATAAATTTTGTTACTTTTCATATGGGTGAGAGATTTCTCAGATATTGCTTGAAACCAATGATCCATAAATGTGTATCTCACTTGGCACTTCCCTTTCAAAAAGATGATGTTTACATTGCTTTTCTTCACCTTACAGCTTAAACACTAATAATTGTGAAGAGAGATATTGGTTACTGGGTATTTTATGTATGTACCTATCATTTTTTCTGTCCTTAAATGCAACTTCTCTTACTGAAATTCTGTGTATCAGCCTAGTTGAAATTCAGCTATAGCAGTTTGTATGCTGCCAAATCTAGACTGTAACCCACAGGGGACTTCATTAGTAGATAACTTTTTTTTTTTTTCAGTTCAAAGATTTCACTTGAGAGTTTTAAATCTCTCTAGTTTGCTAATTAGCTCATCTCCAAGGACTGTATTTAAGAGTGTACAAAACTTTTTTATTGATGTGGGCATTTGCACACATACCCATTCAACTTAGAGCATCACCATCCCCTCTTGCATTCACGGACAAACACTGTTAAACTTTGTGTGTCATAGAAAGGCTTTCCCTGGTCTATCATCTCTGTTTTTTGCAGAATGCCTCTTTTCTTCTAATGTACATGAGCATAAATAATCCAGTTTTAAATACACTAGTGTCATATATTGAATGTGTTAAGAATGAGAGTTACTGTGGCACAGCAAGGGATTTCCCACATGGTTATGTTTTTTAAAGTCCATTGTAAGTTAATTCTTATAATTGGAATAATCAAGTCAGACCCTAACAGAATATTAATCACAAGCCTTGACACAAGGCTTCATAAAGTGTTATTCTGTGGATTGCACAGTTTGCAGACTGAGTAACATTGCTGATCAGGTCTGCATAATCAATTCCAGTCTGCAGCAACCTAATTGTATGGAAATGAAAAGATTTCTTTTGTTCTGTCAGGACTCATTATGCAGTGGTTCCAGAGTGTCCCTCCATTACTGAAGTGTTTCAGCTTCTCAGTGTCTGCTGCACAGGCTCTGGGTGGGCTGGCGTTCCCAGCCCTGTCACGTCACTCCAGGCTTCTATTTAGTGACAGGACAGATTCCAAGGAGCGCTGGAGGACAATTTTTGTATTTTTGGTGGATGCTCTGACGAGTACCTCAGAAGTCACGATCTTCTGTAGGTTGGTATTATGCAGTCAGTGATATTGTTTGAAATTTTTACTCCTTTTCTTCATGTTTCAAGTAAAGACAGAGTCCTGAAAGACTGTGATCTCACAGTGAAAGTGTCAGTTCTTGGTATACAGGATTATACTCATAAAATATGGTAGATACATAGTAATTGGAAGGAAGCTTATTTTATTGTGGTTTTATAAAGTCATTTTTTCTAGTTTCTGTTCCTGTGAATGTAGAATTGATCCTTAGTGCATGTCTATAAGCCTTGGCTGTCCAATTCCAACTGACTTGTCTTACTGAGGTTTGTTTTTTTTTTTT
>WEKY01008137.1:0-49637 GCA_013390045.1 Picathartes gymnocephalus
CATCTTTGTTGTCCTTCACTGGATGTGCTCCTCTCTTCAGGCACAGCCTTGCTAAGACTGAGTAGAGGGGCAGGATCACCTCCTTCATCTTGCTAACACACTCCAGGACACCACTGGTCTTCTTGGCCGCAAGGACACTGCTGGCTCATGGACCATTTTCCGCCAGGACCCCAAGGTCCTTCTCCACAGAGCTGCTTTCCAGCAGATCAGCCGCCAGCCTGTGCTGGTGCATGGGGTGCACTCTCTGGAAAAGTTTCAGATAAGGAAGGAGGTGAGAATAGTAATAAGAATACTAGTTGCAACACTGAGTAACAGGCTCATAGGTCTGTCAGGGAAAAGTGCCCTGATTTCAGTCTACCTCAACAAATGCATAAAGATCACTGATTGACATAACATTTGCCCCTTCCCCCAGACCTCACCATGTCCTCTAGCTTATTTTGCCTTTCAGAACCTGTCTGACTCTGTGTCCTAGTAGCCAAACCCTCACTGTAACTGCTCGTGTTGAATAGCTAGGAGTGACCCTGAAAAATACAGAGGTAGTAATTGCAAGATTGTATTGCTAATTTGAGGTGGATTGATTCAAAAGAAAATAATCTGCTGGAGAATCAGAGCTATTCTGACCCACAAGACCCACACTCTCCAATGTGAGGTACCAAAGTCTTCCCAAAGCTAGAACTTGTATTATCTGTCATGTGTGTATTAAATTTAACATTTCCAGTGTGAACTTCTTAAAGCATGACCCCTCATCCCCTCCAACAAAAATCTGTGTGCAAAATCTGCAGAAACTTAGAAGTCTGAAATTACTTGCTGCCTCCTCAGGGCACTTATGTGAATGCTAGTTGATTTGAAGAATAAAGGACAAAATGCCATTAGGATAAAGCTGACTGATTCCATAGTCAAAATCTAGTGATTTAAAATGTGCTTATGTTTCTAAATCAGTATCACTGTCAGCAAGGAATAGCCATTTCAGCACTTAGTATAATTTAAAGATGCTAAGGGACTTTTCTTTTATGCTGTGGTTTCACTACGCCACTTTTAGGAAGCAGTTGCATTTCTGATTGTTGTTTTTTCCTTTGATTGGGCAGCGCTATTTCTGCTGCACTTAGAAATCCTGGTATTTTTGCTGATGTTTGGAGCTAGGTTTTTAATGCTTAACAACACATTTCTCACAAAAATCCTGAGTCCAAATTCCATTCCACCGGCAAACTCACCATCTGAAATTGCAAAACATTTTTCTATTTCGAAACTCATTGCAAGCTTCTCAATTTTCTATGAGATTGATGTGAGAAGACCCCACCGAGTTACCCAAAGGAGAACATTATGGAGGACTGGGCTACAAATGGACGACAAGGAGACCCCTTTCATTGACGAGTTTCACCAGGAGAAAAGTCACATCAAGGATGTATCATGCTGTTTTCTTCTAGAGCAAGAGTGGCTGATTAATAATTATTTGTGAAATTAAGCATCATCTCCACCCTGGTTGCCAAGACATTGCCTTCATCAGTTATGACAGAATTATTCATGGAAGCCCAAAGTTAGCCATGAAGAGATACTTGCCTTGGTGTCCCTGCTCACCCAGTATAGTCAATATCTAGAAACTCCTCAGCATATCCAATACTCACTCAGAAACTCTAAACAACAAAAAACACAGTTGCCCCAGACACTGGGGCTTGGGAAGAAGTCCCAGAGCACAGAGAAGTCCCAGAGTCACAGCCCTGGCAAATGTGGCCTCAACATCTCCCTCCCTTCAGAAATAACCAAGAGTCCCACTGTTGCTTAGAGAGGCTTTTCTGATTCTCTCAATCTTTTGAGCTGCTTTCCCTTGCAATTGAAATATTTTGCAAAGTCATCTCCTCCTCCATAAAACATATCCCAACAACTTCAAGGGAGAGTGTTAAAGACAAAAAGACTTAAGAAAGATGAGCATACAAAAAAGTGTGCTGACTTTGTCAAAATAGAGCAGAACCTGATAGGAACAAAAAATGGTTTCAGTGTGTGTGTAAGGAACTGGCTTATTTAGGGTAGAATCACTGTGAAACTCAAACTCCAAGCTGGAGGGAGGAGAGTAGGGTTGGAGGGAGATTAATGAAATGAAACATGATTACTCTAAGACTTGGAAGGTGAATAATACATTAGGGAATTAAATATAAAATTAATCTCACACATGAAAAGGAAAAGCCGAAGCCACTGAATAATACTGAAAGTTAACAAAGTTCTCTGAAGTAGTTACCTGAAGTTTCATGAAGGGGCCAGAGAAGGTGACAAATAGCCATGGGAATTTCTTTCCCATTTCACAGGAGCACTTCAGGTTTTCCTAAAGCACTGTCCATCAGTGACGTTAGTGAGATGGACTAACAACTAATCCTTGACAAGGACAACTGTGGTGTGGATGAGCTGGTGGTGCATTAAGCTGCCTGGGCAGCAGCCAGCCCTGGAGCTGCAGAGAGAGGTCACCTGCTGATCACAGGATCCACTTTGGACAAGGAGCTTTCCTTCTGGCACTGTGCATGGAGGCAGCTTGCCTCCTGCTCAGGGGCACTTTGCAGTTGAATGGCCACATGAAGGCCCTTCCTGCTTTATCTGAAGTTCCTCATTCCTGGACCCTTACTGCCTCCTGTGTCACATCCAGTCACCTCTCTCTGTGACCCCTTCCCTGAACCAGACCTTCACATGATGCTGTTTAAATAGAAGGAGAACATGGACGAGATGTCAGAGAGCCAAACAGGTGTATAAGCACACACAGCAGAGGGGAAGGCAACTTGCGGAGGGGAAAAGTGCCTGCAGGAGGCAAGAGGAGACTACAGCGAACCTCTTTCTATCTGCACATCCAAGGCACCTAGGGAACTAGTTGGCTAAAATGCCTGCCCAGAGCTTCCAACTGGACAGGTGTTGTGCACTCTAAAATCAAGACTCCTGCTCCCAAAGTACTGCCAGCTGGGGGAAAAAAAAGAGAAATCTCCCAAGTTCCAAAACAAAGCTGATGCTTTTTTAGTATGTGAGTCAGAACAACAGGGCATTACTTGTGGTCATGATCAAATGATCATTTTTAAGCATGGCAGTGACTAGACTTTAACACCTTTGTTATAAACACCTATGTTATTAACACCTGTTCGTAACAGCTATTTGCTCTTCATGCTCCATTAACAGTATGGATATCTCTCTTTATAGCAAACACTTTAACAAAAGATACAGCAGCTGCAAGCCCTTCTGGTTCAAATTTCACCGATTTTCTTATACAAAAATTGTAAACTCTTGATTAGAGATGATAAGAATCCCATAACAGAGTGCAGAGGGCCATAGACTTTTGTATTCCTGACTTCATTTTCACAAAGTAGCCCTGCAGGAAACTTTCAGTCTTAGAACACATATCTGTTATATAAAAAGTACTATTTTTTGTGTACAATTCATCATTGCAGATGCTGACAGTACATAGCTTGACTTGCTGCTTTCTTCATTATCTGTTTCGTTGCTAGGAAACTTTTGAACAAGAGCCAATACACCATTCAGCTTGTTCCTTCAGTGCCGCTGTACAGAAGAGGACCTAAGCTGATCATTACTTAAACAATGCCCTCCAGTTATGGCATTTTTTACATGGCACTGCTAGAAGCAGGGCATGTGTTCTATACAATAACATTGGTTATGTGTATGAACAGATTTCCCAAAGTGGAAGAAGAAGAAAGGCAGGATTCACATCCAGTTTGGATTTTTTGCACAGAGATCTCATTCATCTGGAAGGTGAAAATGCATCTGTATTGTGCTTGGCCTCTCCATTTGGGCAAAATTGCACATTTTATATTTCCATTATTCTACAGTATGAGGCATGGCTCCAGCCAGAATGACCCCTCCAGTGCGTAACCATGACCCTTCTTTGAAGAGCTCAGAGTCTGACACTGTGTTAACTTTTATTGGAAAATTATGCCTTTCTCGCTTTTTACCGACCTACTGAACAGAACTTGTCTGGTGATTAGGGAATACAAGAACCATTGCTAACAAGGAGGCTGTCACACTCTGTAGACTAGAGTGCTCTGGATACTAACCCTCAGCTGCAGTGTGATTTCCCAGCGGCATTGCTCCTGTGCTTTCCAGCCCGAATCACCTAAGCTAGCAGGAAAATGGTCATGCTGAAGAGCCAGGTACCCAAGACTCATGAAAGGGTAACAATTAGGAAGATCTCTGTTCGCCTGTTCCTCATGGTGGTCACTGAGAAAGGCAACAGTTTTATTGGATAATTCTCACAAACTCATAAATATAGTTAAAACTATCTGTACCTTTTTGTACCTAAAATATTGTCAAAGATTTTTTTTCATTCCTTCACATTTCCTGCAAAGCTAATTTAAATACTCAGTATACAACTTGTGCTGTGAAGCAACTTTCAAAAATAGCTTTCAAAAATAAAGAAATTTTCCTCTAGGGTCATAAATGCAGTGATGGCCCAGAAGCCATAAGAGCAACCTGGTGACACAAAGTTTTACTGAATACTGCACTCCAGGAAAGTCAAGGAGGAGGGATAAATAAAAACGGGTCTGTCTGCTCCACAAATGTGCACAGGTCCTGAGGATTTTACTCTTCTAACATTTGGGTGAGCCAGATAAATTCAGAGAGGCAGGATGGTGTGACCCATTGGTGTGATGATTTGGGAAAGGCTTCCTAACACCACCACCATGACTTCGTTTTCCAGCACAAATCTTCAGACAGTTCACTACATGTGGTGACTACTGAAGCTGCCAATCTCAGCTGTGTGGAACTGCTGATTTTGGATCAGATTTAGAGTACAGGATGTTTTCTGTCCCCATCTACCCTTGGCTATGCCAGTTCCAGGTCTTCCATTTCATAGAGTTGTCTGCCATTTCATTGGAAGTTCTTAACCATGCAACTCAGACTATCCAAGTTTTTCAGCGTCCATCCTGAGGTGCTCAGCTGTCCACAGAGACTCTTTAAAATGCTGAGGTTCATTGCGGATACTGGTTATGGATAAATATAGCCTTTATTTTTCCCTCTCACTTTTTAATTTCATGCCATCATAACCGTAGCATCAATGTTCATGATACATAAATTACATAAACTTTGAAATAGTGTCATCAGCAATGTTTCTTTAATGTTTAGTGTTTCACTCTGTAAACCTAAATTCTTCTGAAACAGATGTTGTTAGATATTTTTTATGTTTTATGTCTCTGTTTACATATTCATGTTGCAGTGCCCTTTGCATTTGTCAGAATTTGTATGTGTCTTCCTCTCTGGGAGTATAATATTCTATTATCTTAATATATAATAAGGTATTACCATTATAGCAACATCTCTATAGAAACATAACTTCCTTTCATGCTTTGTAAACCAGTAGTGTTTACTTCAAAACCTTGCAAAATAAGATAATGCAAAGAAAAGGAGAAATAAAACACAAGCATTAACACAACAACCAAATGCTGGAATCCAGTATTCCAGAGCTACTAATCAGACAAGAAGATGAACAGTAACCTGAGGGTGTTACTTCCATTCCATATCAGCTTTTTTAAACTGCTTTTTTATTCTGATTTCAATTTAGAAAAAAATAGAAGCAGAATTTTGATGAAAAATATATTCTGGCATTAAAAATTAAGATTTTTGTAGATATGAAAACTTAATCTTACAGAACAGCTTGTGAAAGCGCTTCAAGTGTTTTGCACTGACTAACCATTCCAGCTGGGTCCAGTGAAGGCAGGGCAGCACAAATGAGAATGTGCTGTACAGTGTAAGCATATACACATATAGAATATAACATGTACTCATATACAATAACAGAGATATTGATAGGAGAGCAGTTTTAGTTCAAGTTTCCACATGAAGCAGGACCATTTTCAACACAGGGTAAGATCACTTTCCTCAATCTTTTCACCACTATTCTTTTATGCAGCCCATACCAGTACACTGGTACTCCATAAAGGGTCTCACACCCCACTATCTCTGCAGCAAATTAGCACTGTCAAGAAAAGCATTTAACATTGTAGGCAGTTTCAGAAGACTTGCTTTTAATGGTTCAATAAGTACATCACAGTTTTATGTGCTTTGTTTCCCTTCTCTTTGATTTTCTCCTTACTGGCAAATTGCATTTTCAATATTACATTTTAATAAGCTGCTTTTTACAAATGAATAACTTCAGGTTCCTCTGTGTTAGGGAAAAAGACAAAACCACAGAGAAGATCATAGGTGTTTGAGGTGATTAATTTATTCTGAAGAAATTTTTCACCTGCTTAGACTGTTCACATTTTATCTTTAAAAAGAAAATGACTAGTGTAATGTGAATGTACATAACAGCAATGGTTTCCTAAAGAAATAAAATTTAGTCTGTAAACATAGGTAAATTTTTAATTCTGGCTTTACAAATCTAAAGAAGAACTTGGGATAGTTGGTCAGAGAGCAGGATGCATGGGGCTGGGGCACTACTTCCCCTAAGTTCCATGTGTTAAACAGATCTCAGACATGAATGGCAACTCTAAAGCCTCATAAATTGTCTTATGGATAAAAAATGCTTCCAGTCCTGACCTCTGAGATTACTTTGTCAGGATGCTTTATCAGGTTACCCAGGATCAGTAAAACACTTGGTCCCACAGTTCAGTGTGGCAACACAGCTGTGTTGGGATGAAATGCCATAGGTGACCCCAGCTGACTGTTTGAAGGGGTCTTCTCTGAGCAGAAAGACTGAGAAGAGATGATAAGGCAGCAAGACCACTATCTGTTCTTTAGCTGTAGTTAAGGAAATTTCTTTACATAAGTAATTGCCTCAAATCACTGTCAACATAGTAATTAATTACCTTCACATATGAAACATATTGTTAAGTATCTCACCATTATTTTCTAATTGCTTATTGGAAGGTAAAAATTATGATTCCTGCTTTGAATCCTTGAGTTTAACAAGCCCTATCATTTTCTCAGTTGTACACATAATTAGTGCAGCTTGGTTTCATCTTGTCCTACGGGAAGATCAAATGAATCACACTGGGCAACATAACTCCTCAAGAATGGTCTATATATACCTCACTGTAGGGCCTTTGTGACTTTTGCAGTGTGTGAGAAACTTCAAATCAGTGTGGTCTAGAATATTAAATATGCTATGCACAGGAGACCAGACATTATGCTAACTGAACAAAGAACATTCAGCACATTACATTGCTATCAAAAACTAAATAACAGCTACTTCTACTGCAAAAAGTCTTAGCATATTAATTTCACTTAAATATGTCAGGAAAGGAAAGTGACAAGTGAGAGAGTGCAGAAAAAGTCGATGTTTTACAAGGCCACTTTCCAGGGTTAGTTGAGCACCCTGGTGAGGCACATGCACTGTGTGGGGTCTCTTCTAGATGGGATTACTGTCCTCTGGAAAGAAAGATGGCATGTCCCTACTCCTGCTGTGATTCTTGTTAAGTATTCCTAAGGTCTTATTAAATATTCATATTTGAATATAATTGTAAAAACTATCCTCACCTCAGATACTTCAGTGGCCCTCATATTTAGTGGGAAGTTCTGCAGGTTAAAATGACCTGAGCTCCAATTGCTAGTACAAAAGTCTTCAAATCATTTAAGCATTTTACTGAAAGAATCACGTGAGATCAGCCCTCACAACATAACCTCCAGAAAGAAGATTGTTTGCTTAATTAGGACCTACATGGATGCTACAAACTGAAGGATGCAATTAACCTGTCTAACTTCTCTCAACCTGAATAATTGGTTTCTTTCATATTAAAATTTCTTATGCATTTCCAGGTATTGGCAGATAAAAGTAGAATCCTAGAATTTCTTAGAATGGAAAGGACCTTTAAGATCATTGAGCAAATCTAACTCTGCCTGTTCCACTAATACTCCATGTCCCTAGGTGCCACATCTACACATCTTTGAAATATCTCCAGGGATGGTGATCCCACTAGTTCCTTGGGCAGCTTGTTCTGGTGCTTAACAACCCTTTCCATGAAGAAATTTTTTCTAGCATCCAATCTAAACCTCCACTCATGCAACTTGAGGCTATTTCCTCTTGCACTATCACTTATTACTTGGGATAAGAGACCAACCACTACCTTGCAACAACCTCCTCCACAGACAGTGATAACCTCACCTCTGAACCTCCTTTTCTCCAGACTAGCTTCTCCAGGAGAAAGATGTGGGAGATGGTGTCAAAGCTTTTACTGAAGTCCAAGAAGACACACTCACAGACTTTCCCTCATCCACTAAGCTGGTCACCTTGGCATAGAACAGGTTGGTCAAGCAGGACCTGGCTTTCACAGACCCATGCTGGCTGGGCCTGATCCCCTACTTCTCCTGTACATGCCATGTGAAGGCACTCGAGGTGATCTGCTCCATGGCCTTTCCCAGAGGTGAAGTCAGGCTAACGGGCCCATAGTTTCCTGGATCCTCCTTCTGACCCCTCTTGTAGATAAGTGTCATGGGACCTCCCGAGCTAGGCAGGATTGCTGGTAAGTGATGGAGAGTGGCTCAGTGAGCATTTCTGCCAGCCCCCTCAGCATCCTTGGGTGGATCCCATCCAGAACCACAGACTTCTGTGTGTGCCTGCGTGTTGCAGCATGTCTCTGACCATTCCCTCTTGGATTATGGAAGCTCCATTCTTCTACCCATACCTGTCTTTCAGCCCAGGAAGAGTTCCAGCCGAAATTCTCTGTTCCGCTAGGCTGGGCTTCTTCCCCGGTGACTCAGCTTTCAACACATGGGGTCAGTCTGCTCCTGCGCTTTAAGGATTTCCTCCCTGGAGAATGTCCAGCCTTCCAGGACTCTTTTGCCCCTGAGGACTCAGTCCCAAGGGATGACAGCATCCTTAAAATGCTCCCACATCCAAGTGCAAGTACAGACCAAGCTGCAGGATAAAGATGAAGCAGAGATCGATACACGTGAATAAGCAATCTCTGGGACAGCATTAAGATCCACTAGGAAGTGGGAAAGATTGTAAACACTTGGAGTGTATGCAGCTTAAGTAAATTTAATCAGTTGTGAGTTACACCAGGACCAAAAGATCCCAACCTGCTGACTGGAAAACCTTGAATTCTTCTTAGTGCAGTCATTTTTTGTCTTGTCTCACGAGGTTGAAATTACTATCCTAGTGCACTTGGCTACTTTTTTTATGGAGTCAATCTTTACTCTTAGGCGTTCTGAAGTGTAGGTGACTCTATTTTCAGTTCGTGGTTCAAACAGAGCATATCCTGTATAGACAAGGTAAAATCCTGATAAAAATCAATGTTCTCAGCCTCAGGAAGGCAGTTAAATGTAAAACTCACATAAAACTGTATGTGAGTTACATCCAGTCACTTTGGAGTCAAATTTCCCAAGTGAGCCAGAGTTGAGCATTGTAACAATGAGAGGAGCCTTTCTGCTGACTGCATTGTATGCTCCAAAATCCTGAAAGATTTGCTTACATGCAAAACTATGCATTTTAACAGTGTATCTTATATATCTTAAGTGTTTTAAATATGTATTTTGTACCTGTAAGTTAATCTAATTTGAAACTTTAAAAAATAGCTATAAACAACTTCTGAATCACTGTGATGGTGACAATGAGCAATGAATTCTGAACAACCTTGTAGGTAGTCATTTTGAAATGGCTTTGTTCCTCACAGCATTATTTTAAAATCCTGGGAAGAGTGCTGCCAGCAGAGTGTGCCATCTTTCCATTTAAAGTGTGTGAAGGTGGGTCCCAACCAAAGTTGCATCTGTGTATATTTGCTTTTAGTAAGTAGAGTAATACCATTCAAGCAGAAATGTGAGAGAAATGTGAGAGAAATGTTCATAAAATATGAAAGTTAAAAATAACCTGGTATTATTTTGCCACTGTGCTGTTTTATATGACACCTTCNCATTTCCAGGTATTGGCAGATAAAAGTAGAATCCTAGAATTTCTTAGAATGGAAAGGACCTTTAAGATCATTGAGCAAATCTAACTCTGCCTGTTCCACTAATACTCCATGTCCCTAGGTGCCACATCTACACATCTTTGAAATATCTCCAGGGATGGTGATCCCACTAGTTCCTTGGGCAGCTTGTTCTGGTGCTTAACAACCCTTTCCATGAAGAAATTTTTTCTAGCATCCAATCTAAACCTCCACTCATGCAACTTGAGGCTATTTCCTCTTGCACTATCACTTATTACTTGGGATAAGAGACCAACCACTACCTTGCAACAACCTCCTCCACAGACAGTGATAACCTCACCTCTGAACCTCCTTTTCTCCAGACTAGCTTCTCCAGGAGAAAGATGTGGGAGATGGTGTCAAAGCTTTTACTGAAGTCCAAGAAGACACACTCACAGACTTTCCCTCATCCACTAAGATGGTCACCTTGGCATAGAACAGGTTGGTCAAGCAGGACCTGGCTTTCACAGACCCATGCTGGCTGGGCCTGATCCCCTACTTCTCCTGTACATGCCATGTGAAGGCACTCGAGGTGATCTGCTCCATGGCCTTTCCCAGAGGTGAAGTCAGGCTAACGGGCCCATAGTTTCCTGGATCCTCCTTCTGACCCCTCTTGTAGATAAGTGTCATGGGACCTCCCGAGCTAGGCAGGATTGCTGGTAAGTGATGGAGAGTGGCTCAGTGAGCATTTCTGCCAGCCCCCTCAGCATCCTTGGGTGGATCCCATCCAGAACCACAGACTTCTGTGTGTGCCTGCGTGTTGCAGCATGTCTCTGACCATTCCCTCTTGGATTATGGAAGCTCCATTCTTCTACCCATACCTGTCTTTCAGCCCAGGAAGAGTTCCAGCCGAAATTCTCTGTTCCGCTAGGCTGGGCTTCTTCCCCGGTGACTCAGCTTTCAACACATGGGGTCAGTCTGCTCCTGCGCTTTAAGGATTTCCTCCCTGGAGAATGTCCAGCCTTCCAGGACTCTTTTGCCCCTGAGGACTCAGTCCCAAGGGATGACAGCATCCTTAAAATGCTCCCACATCCAAGTGCAAGTACAGACCAAGCTGCAGGATAAAGATGAAGCAGAGATCGATACACGTGAATAAGCAATCTCTGGGACAGCATTAAGATCCACTAGGAAGTGGGAAAGATTGTAAACACTTGGAGTGTATGCAGCTTAAGTAAATTTAATCAGTTGTGAGTTACACCAGGACCAAAAGATCCCAACCTGCTGACTGGAAAACCTTGAATTCTTCTTAGTGCAGTCATTTTTTGTCTTGTCTCACGAGGTTGAAATTACTATCCTAGTGCACTTGGCTACTTTTTTTATGGAGTCAATCTTTACTCTTAGGCGTTCTGAAGTGTAGGTGACTCTATTTTCAGTTCGTGGTTCAAACAGAGCATATCCTGTATAGACAAGGTAAAATCCTGATAAAAATCAATGTTCTCAGCCTCAGGAAGGCAGTTAAATGTAAAACTCACATAAAACTGTATGTGAGTTACATCCAGTCACTTTGGAGTCAAATTTCCCAAGTGAGCCAGAGTTGAGCATTGTAACAATGAGAGGAGCCTTTCTGCTGACTGCATTGTATGCTCCAAAATCCTGAAAGATTTGCTTACATGCAAAACTATGCATTTTAACAGTGTATCTTATATATCTTAAGTGTTTTAAATATGTATTTTGTACCTGTAAGTTAATCTAATTTGAAACTTTAAAAAATAGCTATAAACAACTTCTGAATCACTGTGATGGTGACAATGAGCAATGAATTCTGAACAACCTTGTAGGTAGTCATTTTGAAATGGCTTTGTTCCTCACAGCATTATTTTAAAATCCTGGGAAGAGTGCTGCCAGCAGAGT
Source organism: Picathartes gymnocephalus (assembly GCA_013390045.1). Lineage (NCBI taxonomy): Eukaryota > Metazoa > Chordata > Aves > Passeriformes > Picathartidae > Picathartes > Picathartes gymnocephalus. The sequence goes on from WEKY01008137.1 coordinate 11,733, forward strand.
GTGCCATCTTTCCATTTAAAGTGTGTGAAGGTGGGTCCCAACCAAAGTTGCATCTGTGTATATTTGCTTTTAGTAAGTAGAGTAATACCATTCAAGCAGAAATGTGAGAGAAATGTGAGAGAAATGTTCATAAAATATGAAAGTTAAAAATAACCTGGTATTATTTTGCCACTGTGCTGTTTTATATGACACCTTCATTTAATTCCACAATTAAAAGGCTTATGAATATATGAAAAATATACTATTCTTAATGTAGTGTGAGATACACCAGACTGCAAAATTTACAGCAGGTTAATTCAGCTCTGAAAAGTAGTGAGATTCTATTGGCATAAACAATAGACTACACATAACACATTGAAAAATCAAGAGATATAAGCCAGATCCATTTGATTTCTGTGAGCACTGTGTTGATTTTTTTTTAATTTATTGCTTTCATTTACATAAGGATAGAAATAGACTTTATTTTGTATGTTATGCTTCTGGAAACAGAGTGCAAACAAAACATTTCCAAGATGCATAACGGATTTGGGGTGGGTATATAATTATCTTGATGCTCCTGGACTCAAGATCTTGTGTTTCCATTACTCAAAATTTCAGAGTCCTTATCAAAGCAAGGATCTGGGCATCATCTCAGTCTGAAAAGGTTGTCTTGCTGTTTTGTTTTTTGTTTTGTTTTGTTTTGTTTTGTTTTGTTTTGTTTTGTTTAAAATACTTATCCTCCTTCTTTGAAGTACTTTGAAATACTTATGCTCCTTCTTTGAAGAACTTTGGTTCAGGTTTCCTGGGCCACCATGCACTGAAAGTTGTATCTGGTTGATGGCTTGGTTTCATAAATGGTCTCTAACAGTCTAATATTTGACAATGGCTCTGCTGCACTACAGGATGTATAAAGGCATAAACAGTGACTGCTCAATAGAGCCTTCAGTCATCCAGTGCCTCAGTTCAGACATAAAATACCATCTAGAAGTAGTTTCAGAGTAGTTGGAGCCCATCCATTTCATGCCATAACCATTACAGAAATGTTCTTCTTGTCCCCTGGCGGTGCTAGGACAATCTATTCCCAGCAGCTGCTGTCAGGTGTGCTGATGGTCCAGAGGACTTAGCCAACGGCAGAGAAGTCAGATTTTTATCACTAACCATTGCAATGTGATTTTGCAGAAGTCACCACTGGGAGGAGGATAGTTGTTTTCATGTGACAGGAAGAAGATGAGCATGGTACCTCTTTGTTTCATCTTTTGCTTATTAAGGATGGACTTATGTTGGAGACAGAATGTGTGATGTGGGATTTGTCACTACTGCCTGTGGGTCAAGCTGCAATAAACTAATAAAGGCCATGCACTTTGATCTAACCAAAACCTATGGGTTTTGACATCTTCCAAGGATGGTAATCCATCACTCTCTAGGTGATTTCAGTGCTTCTTCAAAAACCCCAAATCTTGAAAGTCATTACCACACCCAATTCATGTCCCTGCAAAAGACCCCAGTTAGCCAATGGCTTGGTAGATACTGTGTCTGTCATCACAAAGGACATTGGCCTTTAATTCCGACTCTTGAAAATATTTTAAAGACTAAAAGTCTCCCTAGAAAGGCAGTGGAGTATGACAGGAAGAACTTAGTAGCTTGACTTTTGCAGATTTTTTTAGTAGAGCTTTACTGTCAGTGATTTCTTTTCTTATTATAATTCTCCTCATTGCTATTTTCACACCACTCCAAAATGAAGCTTTCAGCCGTGAATGTGTTGTGGGTGGCTGATTAAATAACCTGTTTTTACAAAAAATTTTATAATAGATCTTGAATCTATTTCTTCCAGGTATCAGAGAAAAACCCCCAAAAGACAGAAAAACCCCAAAAGAAAATGTGCATCTTAAAAGGATTAGCAAGAAAATCATTCAGCCAGCAGCTCACTAATAAAACAAATACTTTTATTATTATTCATGAGGGAGCAAAAATCCTGTTGTAACTCTGCAGACCTTGTTCTGCATCTCTTAGCATAGATCGAGAGGATACACATGCTATTTACAGGAATTAAGAATAGAAAGATCAGGTTTCACTTCATTTTTATCCCTTACTTATAATTTAAATGATTGCACATCTCAAATAAACTTGCATAGACCTTAAATAATGTGTGAACTATCCATGCAAATAATTTGTTCATTAAGTGCAAGTGTATTTCCAAATGAGGGATAAATTTCTTTTTGAATAACAGTTACACTAAGAGTCTTGTTAAATAGGGGAAGGGCGTAAACATGGTTAAAGTGCCAACACAAACCAGAAATGTTGAGGAGAATTAGGACACCAAACTATGACTTGGAACAAAGACTGAGTCAAAATCTAACCTGGAATTAAGATACATATTTTGTAACAGGCCTTCAGCCTGTGTCAGCCATTCCTGCTTTCCTGAAGGTTTAGTCCTCTGTACCTGAACTTGCACATAGCTATGACTTGGCAGAGACTTGGTGAAATGAGCTATATGAACAAATATTATTCTACAAGGGAATAACTTGTTCAGAAGTTAGAGGCAAGGCAAAAAGCAAACTTTGCCCTTTAAGTCAAGGATACTTACAAATCCTTTGATTAAGTTGGTAGTGTGTTCTGCTGAAAGTTTCTCAGTGATGATTAATAAAGAGAAAATAGACACTTCATGATGCTGATGAACACATAAAGAAGATCATGTGCCTGAAGATATTTTTGTAAGCTCTTAGAGAAACATCCCTCATGTTATATGTTGATGTTAGTGGATATTACTCAGATACAAACCAGACATGCACTACAAACTTTCCATTCAGCTCATGAAGGGTACTGGTAATAATCTGATCAATAGATGGAGAGAGCAAAGAGAAGGGATGGTTTGTCAGGTACAATTCTGATAAAGAGCAGAAAATGCCTCTCTCAAAGTAGAAGGTAATTGAGGTGAGAATGGCCATTAAATGACAAAGTTCACAATCATTAGGGTACAAGAAATGAAATAAAAGCCCGAATAACAGATTTCAGAATGGCAAACACAATTAAACTCCAAGGATTTCTTTATAACACCTTCTGTCAGTGCTAAAGGAAAAAGTTAGACAGGAACAAGAATAATAAGTAATTATTACTAAGGGCAGATGTTAATTATCCAGTTGTGGAGGGGCATAGGAAGTATATTATGAGATCATTTTGACAAAAATTAACAATCATAGAGGTCAGTTATAAGACAAAAACTAAAAGAAAGGCTGAGCCACCAGGCATTAATACAGTTATAGCACAACAGCTTGGAAAGACAAGGAACGGAATGAGCTGCAATTAACACAAGCACACAAAAAAAAAAGTTAAATGGAAGACTAAAATAATGATTTTCACTAGTATACTATTCATTAAAAACAGCACTATCAAGTGAGGTAGCATAATTAATATGTGGCAGGAAAGAAAGGCCTCATCTTCAAGTATTTAACATACCTGATTCATCTGGTTCTGATGACTTCATCCCACAATACCTAAAAAAGGTTGGATAATTCTCTGCACTGCTAACAATTATTTCTAGTTATTCAAAGAGAAACACGATATTCATCGGCATAAAACATGCTTATCTTAAAAAAATTAAAAAGGAACTGCCAGAGAATCAAAAACCCTGCTAGCTAAACTTCAGTTAACCTGAAAAAAATGCCAGTCATGATCCAACCGTTTGTAACTCTCTAGGGAGAAAAAAAAAAAAGAAAAAAAGAAAAAAGATAAAGCTAACCAGGAAACAAATTGCACAGCATTAATTAATCCACCATCAGACTAGGTAAGTATAGCCTAGATTAAACTATTGGAGAGCGAGCAGAAAGTCATCACCTGAGAGCGACTGCAAGTGATTAACTGTAAGAAAGGGAGACTGCATCGAGTGAAGTCCTGCAGAGGTCTCAGCTGCATTCAGATGTCTTTAATGTCATCAGTAGTGAACAGGATCTGAAGACATGACCACTTTGAGAACAGCACCAGTCATTGTGAAGATTAGAATTAATCATATCCTTAAAATTTGGAGATAAGTCTCTGGCAAGTCATGGTACAGGGATGATGAGGTACTTCATTTGATCCAGAAAAATTAACTGGACAAGAAACAAAGTTTTGTCTGTTACACAGAAAAAGAAAAGGGAGATGTTTTAAAAGTGGAAAGCTGAATAAAAATTTAAAATATTAAGGAAATACAAGTACGACCCTAAGATTAAACATGTAATTTGAGCCAGTAAAGAACAAAAGTTAGTACCTCTGCTGTGCTCAGGGCTGGAAAGGTCTCCTTTGAAGAGTTGAATTCAGTCTGAGGCATTGTACTTCAAGAAAGATATGGACCAACTGGACAAAATTCACAGGACCATAGTGAGAGAGTAAAGGTAAGATTTAGTCCCAAAGTCCATAGCGATGGGACATTGAGCAAGAAAGACTGAATTTAAAAAAAGAATTAAAAATCCAGTGCTAATGAAATTCTGGAAGAGATTTCTTGAAGTGGTAGGGAAATCTTAGTTTTATGTCTTCTTTCATTATTCATGTATTTTTCTCAAATACTTGCCAAGAACGACATAGATACATCTGCAGCACCAGCTGACCCTTTGAGGTCCCTCCAAACCCTATCTTTCTACGTTTCTAGGTTCTCATCCCTGGATACTTCCTACAATGCATGTATTAGACAGCAGCAAATGTATTGCTTTCACTACTTTCTCCCTCTTTCTCAGTGTGCGAGTGTGGCCAGGTTTCAAAAAAAAATCCACTGTGAAAAAATTTCAAGCTATATTTCACTTGAATTCTTTTCTTTAGCACTACAGACACCGTGTGGTGCTGCTGATAACTACACAAATTCTCATAGCATTTTGCTGTGAAGAGTATATTATGGCAAGATTAAAACTAGTGAAGCTGTGCAGGTATATTTTATGTACATCTCTGCATGTCAGGAAAGGGAATTCTTTCAGCAACCATGTAAGACTGAAAGGAGAATCAAAGGTAGGAACCATTGTGTTTGCCAGGAGAGTTAAGTACTCTTTGGGGTTATTTTGAGTTTTATTAGTTACCTGGCCAGAGGCTCAGTCAGTCCTTTCTTTTACAAAATGCATGTTTCTCTGACAGTTAGGCTCTAAAACCAGCAGAGTGTCATATACATAATGTCCTTAAATGTTTTGCAAAGAACAAAGTCACAGAGGAAAGCAACGTATTTTTACAACAAAAGAGTGTTCTCTAATTTTCATTACTGCAAGTGCATATATCTCTATCATTATATCTTGATGCTGGATAACATCTAGATCTTCATAACATGACTAAAAATCTGGAATAACTCCTGTTATTTGTGTTAAATTATTCAGGAGACAATTATTCTGGAGATAAACAGGAAAATATTCCAGTCTTTGATATCTGCTGTAACTAGTTCCTTTATTTAAATCCCTGTGATTTTCACTAGTCCATTAGCTGTGAGACTGATGCTTTGTACTTTACTTTGCTAATATTCATCCTATACAGAGGAAAACCATATGCTTCATTCTCATTTATCACAATTTTATATGATGAAAAGGAGAAAAATTACAAAACTTATAACAGAAAAACAAACATTAATAGAGACTTTTATGTGTGTGTGATAGTTCTTTCTTCTTGAAGATAGACAGACTGGTTGCCTTTGAAGGTACATTAAGGTACCAGCAGTTACAGCTACAAAACACTGCATTTGTTTTTAAAAAACAGTCTCAGAGTACATACATCCTAATAGCTGCTGTGCTAATAGGAAAGTTGTGTATTTTAAACCACAGCAGTTTGGATTTCAGTTCCATTAGAGTCTGAAGATAGAGAAAAAAATCTCTGCTAGGAAATACTTACTAGTCCAGTCGCTTCAAATCTGGCCTTTGGAAGTTTGCTGCCTTGGAAAGTTCAGGGATAGCAGTCCTGAAGGACAAATTTCTGTGTATTTATTGTCTAGTTAATCAAAGAGCCTCATCTCATCCATGGTTACCATCGTTAGAGGCTTAGGACGGCTGCTGCCATGGCCTTCAGGGGCACATCACAAGCATACCCTCATAGCTCAAAAGGCAAGATTTCAGCAAAACTGCACACAGGCAGCAGGAGCTGCATCCAACCTCATTTTAGCAGAGCTTCCCTTCTCAATTCACACCCCTACTCCTTTCTTCCTCCTTCAACACAGGCTTCAGAGATTTTCCTAAAGTGTTACAGTGGTCCGACATGATTGGAAGTGTCCAAACTTCATAGTCTAGAGATGCCTCTTGTGCCATGTTACTGAAGAATTCAAGTTATTTGCTCTGGCAGAAAACGGCCACTAAAGGGCAAACAGCTCTTTTGAAATAAATTCAGGCTAATTAGAGGGCCTAACCCAGCACACCACTAGGTAGTTTTCAGCTTTCACACTTCTGCGACCTCGTTCATGTGAGCCTCATGAGTGCTGGTGCAAGCAGACAAGAGGAGGAGGAGGTGAGAGATCACAGAATCATAGAACTGTTTAGGTTGAAAAAGACCTCTAAGATCATTGAGTCCAACAGTTTAACCCAGCACTGCCAAGTCCACCATTAGTCTACATCCCCAGCTGCCACATCTACACATCTTTTAAACAACTCCAGCAATGGCGACTCAGCCACCTCCTTGGGAGGCCTGTTCCAGGGCTTGACAACAATTTTTGAAGAAATATTTCCTAAGATCTAAACTAAAACTCTTCTGGTGCAACCTGAGGCCATTTCCTCTTGTCCTGTCATTTGTTACTTGAGAGAAGAGACAGACTCCCACCTAATACAACCCACTTCCAGGTAATGTAGAGAGCTCTGGGCAAAGAACAGGTTTACATTGAACAAAAGTGACTGTGGGATCTAGACACCAAGACAGTGTGCCAGAGCACTTGAACATCTGCAGTGGGCTTACCCTCAAGTCCATTGGAGACCTATTTTCCTTAAACTATGACTGTGCAATGGCTTTTTCCATGTGACTGAATCTACCCTCAATAACTTCTGAACTGGTAACTAATTTCTGCAAGATCTGAAGGAATAACAACTATGTCGGAACAACAGGTCCTGAAAACACCCGATAAGGTACCTGGATGAAGAAGACTTAAATTAGTGCCTTCATGGAGTTGTTTACCCCAGGAGAGCCAGTCAGTACAGGCTATAAGGTATGCATTGAAGACTACTTTGCTTCTTGCCTGATAAAGGATGTGGGAGCAGAATTGTTGTGGTGTTGGAAGAGGGAGGGCATGGACATAGATCCAGTGAACAAAACACAGTCACACCTATTCATTAAAAGGTGACAAATGCACACTAGCTCAAGACCAACAGTAGATGGCCTACCAGTGCTAAACCTATGGTCATTATTTAAGACAGAAAGTAACTTTAAGAGGAAAGTCAAGTTGAATAAAAATACTTCACCAGAGAAATAATATTTATGAATTAAGTATTAGTTTCCAAATAAATTTGTTGTTCATTCTAAAGAAAAGTAATTTAGAATCACAGATACATTGGATGGTTTTGGATGGAAGAGACCTTAATGATCAATTAGTTCCAATCCCTCTGCCATGGGCAGGGACACCTTCCACTAGACAAGGTTACTCAGAGCCCCATCCAACCTGGCCTTGAACACTCGCAGAGATGGGGCATCCACAATTTCTCTGGCAGCCTATTCCAGAGTCTCACCACCCTCACAGTAGAGAACATTTTCCTAACATCCAATCTAAACCTACTCTGCTTCGGCCTAATGCCATTGCCTCTTGTTCTACCACTATGTGACTTTTTGAAAAGTCTGTCTTCAGCTCACTTTTGGGACTCTTTAGGTATTGGAAGGCTGCTTATAGAGTGTCCCCAGAACCTTCTCTTCTCCAGGCTAGGAAAGGTGTTCCAGCCCAGTAATCAACTCAGTGGCCCTTCTGTGGACTCACTCCAATAGCCCCATGTGTTTCTTGTGTTGAGGGCCCCAGAGCTGGATATAGCTCTGCAGGTGGGTCTCACGAGAGCAGAGTAGGGAGGCAGAATCCCCTCCCTTGACCTGCTGGACATTCCTCTCTTGATGCAGCCTGGGATGCAGTTGGCCTTCTGGGCTGCAAGCGCACATTGACGAGTCATAATTGAATTTTTCATCCACAGAAACTCCCAGGTCTTTCTCCTCAGGGACCCAGTCTTGATCAGCTATCCACCCAGCCTGTTTTTGTACTTGGCATTACCTCTACCCAGGTGCAGCACCTTGCACGTGGCCTTGCTGAACCTCATGAGACCAGCACAGACCCACCTCTCAAGCCCAGAAAGGTCCCTCTGGATGGCACCCCTTCCCTCCAGTGTGTCAGCTGAACCCCACAGCTGGGGGTGGTCACTGGACANCACAGCTGGGTGTGGTCACTGAACACACTGAGGGTGCTCTCAATCCCACTGTCGGTGGCCACGTCGTCAACAAAGATGTTAAACAGTCCCAGTGTGGGGTTGTTGTTTTTTAACTTTTTTACATTACATTTTACTGAAGTTCCTTTAATTTCCTCCCACTTTTCCTATGTCTTGAAAAAACAAAGTTAATTTCCCAGCTTTTTTTAAAAAGAACTCTCAAGTTTTTCTGTTAACCCACACATCACTAAGAGGATTTCTGTATGGGGTTTCCTGCTTGTTGGCTTCTAGGTCAGAGAGAGAGAACGAGAGAGTCCTCATTCATTGCAAAAGGTGTTTTATTGCAGGAAGCACCGTCAGCCTCACAAGGGTGAAAAATAACAGTCCGAGTCATTGCTTAAATTCTCAGTGTCCCAAGCAAAAGCATAAGGCAAAAGCAGCACAAATAGCAACCTAAGCATCTCTAAAAGCAGCATTCTTCGTAAGCGTTCTTCATTCTTCTCAGCATTCTTCATGAGCATCCCTTGGTGTTGTTTGCTGCATCCTATGCTATATAAGCATTCTGCATTCTAATGGCATTATATTTGTTTATTGTCCAGTCACCTACAAACATGGTTTTATAGTGATAATTTTACACCTATCCCTCTTCAGAACAAATGTACGTATTTCTTACATAAAAGCCTATGCACGTAATTATCGTATCCCATCCTATTTAACTACACTGTGCTATGTCTATATTTTGTCTAAGGGGTAGTCAAAGTTATGGAAAACTATATAATTAAACTTTGAACTGGAGAAAAGGACACTTGATCACTGACTAATACAGCCTCTTATATGCTTAAGGCACTTTAAGGCATTTTCTGTTTGTTAATAACTCAAAGCTAAGACTTTGCATTTTTCTATGTCTCCAACATAGAAAATGAATGAAGTCATTCATTTTTGTGCTGCAATTAAAGGTCATCATTTGTGGCTTGCTAAATGCATATAGTGGAGACACTGAAAATATCTACAGCAAGAATACGTCACACCTTAACATGTTTACTGTTGAGTTTAACACAATATATTTCCTATCCTGCTCATGATTATGGAACACAAGCATTTTGACTAGGAATGAAAATGGTCTCTTAATATCAATTAATTAGAGTAAGTTTCCCAGGTCAGGAGCATGTGCTGGCATGGTGAAGGTTCAGAAAAGTTAAATTTCACAAAGCTGAAGTAAAAGAATAGATTTTGAATATTCTGACAAGATTTTAACTCTTTAGAAAAATGTTAAAGTATTCCTTACACTGTTCCATATCACACAGGATAAATGTTATGCATGGAGCCTCTTTTACAGCAATTCACAAATTTCTTCCCATTTTAGTCTCTCCTATTACCTGTGGGTTTTTAGGACGTGTCCAGGCTTTCATTCTGTCAGAGAATCAACACATGAACAGGATTTACATCTACACCACGGAGATGAGATGCAAGTATAAGTCTATAAGATGAAAAATACTGCATAAAATTCCTCTTAATTTGAACAAATGTTTGGATTGATGTGAAATAAAATGTTTATTTAGGTTTTGGACATTTTTAAAATTCCTTTAAAATGATGAATGTTGAGGTACAGGTGGAAATACATTTTGAAATACATTTCATTTTGAATTACTGACTTTGTTTTTCTATTTTCTTAGATATTCTGCCAATTATTTCTTCCCTTTTTTGGCAGACTGAACCTTTTTAAGAAGCAAAATGCTTTCACAAACTTTTGTGATTGTGCAAAGTCTTCATGTTGCAGTGAAAAATAAATCACCCAGATTAATTGCTGTGCAGCAGAATCCCCATTAATCAGATTGTGGGGAGTGTGTTCCTTTTTTCCCTCCCCCTCTCCCTCCCTCCATCGCCTCTAGATGTTCTTTTGAGGAATTTCTTATCCGCAAACTAAAATAGACTGAATGCCTCTATATCCTTAAGGCCCTTTGCCTCTTATTTTTCTTTTCAAGTGGGATGAAATAGCCCTGGGATTCTGGCAAGCTATCACAATTCACTAAAGCCATCTGTTCTGTTTACCTTTTAAATTCTGGGAATAATCAAGTTTCCAAACATGGAAGGAGACATTTCTGCACTTCTGCCTGGGATCAAGACACAGATTATGATTATATTCTTATAACAGGTGTTATTCCCAAACCTGCTGTCCTCTGCAAAAGCCTGACACTCCGAAGGGCCAAATTTCTCTCTGCAAAATGAGAGTGGGAGAGGAAAGGCAGTACCCTGTGGTGGAGGGGAAGGGCAGCAGGATATGCTGAGCCCTGGCTGGTGTGGCTTTGGAATGAGGTATGTAGCAAGCACAGCCTTGACACCCTCAGCCCTGCCTCCCAACTTCAGTCCCACCCTCATTTTCCCTTTCATGAGCCCAGCTAGAGCCCAGCCTGCAGTCATGACATGCTGCCCTGCATCTCTACTCCAGCATGTTGGACATCCTCTCTCTCCTCCATCCCTCAGCTGACCCAGGAGCACCCTAATTCTCTATTTTGTCACTCCTAAATCTCATGGCAACCTCATCTCTCTGTCACTGGCTTCCAGCTCAGCTTTCTGGCACTGCATGTCCTGGTCCTCATGCGCAGGCATCTCAGCTGCAGGTCTCCGAGCACCTCGTGCAGAGTGGAGCTTGGGCTGCTGTGCCTCACGGTGAATGAACCAAAGATGGAAACTTTGGACTTTCTAAAGCCTGATTCCTTTTGTCCTTTCCATCCTCAACATCTTTTCTATTTTGCTTTAAAAAAAAAAAAAAAAGCTGAAAAGTAGGGATAGATTCTCTGTGAATACGTTGAAAAACAAAGCTTTCATTTTATTTAGAACAGAACACCTAAAAAGGCCACTCAAAACCACTTTTCTCATTTTCTCAATTAGAACAGCTGAAAACTAGTTGTGCTAACCTATAGTATTCAAGTGGTATTTGATTTCTTTCTCTGAAATATTAGATATTTAATCCAGCAGACTGCAGAACATTAACAGCTGTGTTATGCAGATAAAAGGCATTGCTGCCATGGTGGTACAGGCTGAGAACACTAGATGGTCCCTGTGATCCAGTTTTACGCTTCAGAGCCTCCACAGTTTTCTCAGCAAGTACAATCATGCCACATCCTTGCAGCCAAGGGGAAAAAAAAACAATGTTGGCCATCGGAAGTTACCACCCAGAACCACATCAAGAACTGCAAAAGTAACCATGATGGTTTTCTCAGCCTTTATAACTAGGGAGCGACGTGGCACTCTCAGTCTCCCAAACAGAGCGGCGCAGTCCTTCGGAAAGTTCCTCAAAAACACTTGGCCAGAGGTTTTCCCTGAATTTGGATACACCCTATAATACAGAGTGGCAGTTAGGCTGAAAAAGACTAGATGAAAAAGCGAATATAAAAATACAATAGAGAGGCTTTGAAAGTAATGGTATGTGGGGTTTTTTTCCCACTTTCAGAGGAGTAAGTTCGAGGCTGTGCAGCACAAGTTAAGGATTTAATAAAAGAAGCAGCAGTTGCCCATCTTATTGTCAGAATTAAAGCCATGAAATGCATAAAAAATCAGTTGAGCCTAACATGCAAATTATCCTTCGGCCGTGTTTTCAAGTCAGATTTATTTGCAGAGATCCCACTCAAATTTTAGAACATTTTTTCTTTCCTCATATCACCTGTTTTTTGCCATGTGAGAAGTCATAAAGGACTCTTATTTTTCAAAGATATAGTCCTTGTAATAATCAGATACAATTTCCATTCAAAGTCATACTTAATCTCAGTTGTACTATATGTTCAGACACTTCAAGTGTCTTTTAAGGGTTAATGAGAAATAAGTCTCCTAAGTCAACCCTTACTGAAATTTTCCAGATATACCGAAGTGAGTTCTGTTAAATGGGTCACCATCAAATTTAAAGGAAAAAGTCAGGCAGGAGGAGCCTGGAAAGAGCTGAAAAAGCCTGCTACCTTGCTATTGTGAAAGTAAGGGAGTCAGAAGGTATAAATCATACAAAAACTCAGCTGACATTATTGATAAAAAAAGGATTGGCTATGAAAGGAGTGCCCTCCCTTAGCTTGCTTGGGAGTGAGGGGAGTCAGAAAATGTAAGGAATTACTTCTATTTCCATGTGGTTTGAGTATCAAAACTCAGGGAGGATGGTGAACATTGCTGTCAGTTCCTGTAGCCTGTCCCTCTCCTGTTTTCCTACCTCCCTGTGAGCCACATTCCTCCTGCTTGAAACCAGCCCCCACACCATAGACACGCTGCTGCTCCTCCGCCTGGAAGGGAGGAGGGCTGGGCACCAGCTCCAAGAGCCGTCTCCAAGATTTTGGGTTTCCTCTGGCACAGGCTGTGGCCAGCGTGGATGAATTTGATGTGAGCACTGCAGACAGAGAAAAGTCTCGCCTGGAAAGAGCTGTACCCTTTTGCCACAACATCCATAACCTCACTGACCGTCAGCACAGTGATCCCAGATGGAGCACCCACACCCCACCCAAAGGTGATGGGTACCTTGAACTGTATAAATACCCAGAACAGCTGAGATTTTCTCACAAACAACAGGAACGTCCCCTTGAACTTGGTAGAGGAGAAATTGCCCTGATCAGCATTATGTCTCTGAGTCTGGAGAATTGGAAAATATAGGCTATATCCTGCCACCCCTTTTATGATCCATCTTCACAAATAGCTCAGTCAGAAAGTATAACCTACATCTGGGAGATCTTCTCCAGATAACAATTTTGGTCATATTATTTGTGGCATTTTTTATGTTACAACCCTAAAACGGTGACCTATTCCTTTTCGGCCCATGTCGTTCTTCCTCTGATTATTTCCTCCCACACTACCTGAAAGTCTCTTCTGCATAAGACCTCTCTCTGCACACTGCTCATGCCTCCTGCCTGCTCATTGTTCTCCTTTGCTAATGAGTATGTTTAGTGTCTAAACAAACATCTTCCAGAGTTGTTCAGCTCTTTGTCTCTCATGTACATACAAACATACACCATGCACTCGCAGACACGCACACACAAACATACGCCAACACACTTTGTACAAAATTTAGACAGCCACATTTTAGGGTAAAGGCTTCCCATTTAATCAGACATGACCTCAAATCTGTCTGTATATAGCTATTAAGTTCTGACACTGTTGTTGCAATCCAGGTGACTGCTGGACCCTCATCACCAGGATCTATGAATTGGAGGGAACAGAAGAGACTGCTTCAGTCATCCAAGGAGATGCTCAGGCACCACGGGACTTGTCACAGACTTCACAACCTGAGCATAGATGTTGCCTCTGGCTGTGCACTCCTTCAAGACATTAAAGGTAGTAATCCCCAGAAGACACCTGCACCTCTGTATTGCAATGTCCTGATTTCAAAGGCACGTTCTTTTTGCCAGCTCTCTTTATTTTATCTGGAAATGAACGTGTGGGTGTTCAAGAGGAACCTGTTGAATGCTGAAAGACCTCAGGGTTATAATACCATAACGCTTGCAGAATGTTTTCCAGAGGACCCAGAGAGGACCCAGTGCACCAAACCATTCTGCTGGTCCTACCAGATGACCTGTCTCAAGATTAGAAGGTATTGAAACAAGTGTGTGGTAATGTAGAAATAAAGAAAAAATTAGTCTATGAATCAGCTAATGGGTCCATGCTGAAAATCAGAAAAAGTTTCAAGACACTTAAAAATAAGTACAAATAAAATACTACTTTCGAATTTGTGGCAAAGACTCAACTCAAAACTTATTTAAATAGTAATATTTATATTTTCCAGCAATATGCTAGAAATTTAAAAGTGCTTTATGAATGTGTCCCTGGTTTTACAGATTAGGAAAATTTAGGCAGAGAAAATGTTGGTGTCCTTTTCTTGAATGTAGATGACATCCTGTTTTTCCATTGATTTGCCCCAAGGCTCACAGCAATAAAAAAGTATAGGTCCTCAGACTAAAAACCTGTATCTGCAGACTGTAACTCAGACATCTGCAGACTCTGGATCACTTGACCAGTGTTGCCCCTCTGTGGGCCAATTTGCTCATTCATGTTCTTCAACCCTTGCAGGTAAAACTTGAATGAATCATCTTCTTCTAAGGAAGAAGAGCTGTGGTCCTGAAAAATAAATAAATTTACATGATTTCTTTGACTTCCCAAAGTTCAGAAAAATTGTTACAAAAATAAATGTAAAAATTCGAAGCAGGGCTATTACTAGAAAAGCAGTAACAAAAGTTTGGGGATATAGGTGCACTCTTAGAGTGCTATTGAAGCACAAAGAAAAGTACAAAATACTAGAGGTAATTCAGGGTTAATGAAAGCCATCAGGCTTTACAAGAAAGGAGATGGAAATTTGGGAATCTCTGACCAGTATCTTCCATTCTGGCACAGTTAGGGGAACTGATTTTCTGGTATCCGATCAGATCTGAGTCAATGTTCCCCTTACCACTGCTTAAGCTCATTAACTGGATGCTGTGTGAGGCCTTAGCACTCTTTTAGAGTCAGGGAGAAAGATGAACACTCCTACAGAGATACTCTGGCTGACTTCCCAGGAGCAGCTCTGTAATGTAATTGGTCTTCCCCAATACTGGCCTCTGCATTTTTCCAGCATTTTCTCTTCCTTTCCCTTCCACCGCCTACTCTTCTCAGTTTGAGTTCTGTTATCTCTATTATGTGCTTTCTCATTCTCTTGCTTTCTTCAAGCATTTATTTAATTATAGCCTTTATTTATCAGCTGCCCAGGGAATTTCATCCTGTCCTCCCTCCCCCTTCCTCATAGGATACTAAGGTGGGTAGGAACTTTTCAAGGACTGGATCCATTTGGTATGGGGTCCCACTTCCCCAGTGGAAAAGGTATCAGTTTTGAAGGGGAATGCTCCGTGGCATAACTTACCCCAGCTGCAAAGAGAAGTGACCTGGGATAAGGATGGAGGAACAGATGCTGGAGGATTTAGGAGCAAGAATTTCATAAAATTCCACCGAACATATTGGTTAGGAATAATTTAAGAAAATCAGACGGTCCTAAATCCCAAGGTACCTCCAGTCTGAGGAGCAAATACTAATTATATTAGAACAAAATTATTTCCTGGTGAAGATACCTGGTTGGTTTTACCTTCCCATAAAAAACAAAGCAGCCAGAGTGACAGGACTGAGTGCTTCTTATTTTCATTGCTGCAGGGATACCCAACAGAGACAGAGAATTTAATGTTTTAAAGCGTCTTTCCTTCCCTCTACCTTCTTTTGCCTTGTCTCAGAATTTTTGAGAAATTTCTGCTGTTATTTGGTAATCATGGTTTTTTTTCCCAGAGCCTGATGATATTCCCAGGGTTGTGCTGAAAGGCCCCTACATCTGATAGCATATTATCATTTCTCTCTGTGTTAATTGCCAAACCATTACATTGTTCTTCCTTCTTGGCACCTTCTTAAATATTTCACCAAACATCCTGAAGACAATAACCCCCATTGTGACAAATGTTCAGCAGGTTGGAGTGCTCTGCGGTTCTTCCACACCACCCCATCACAGATTCCATGCCCCAATGCCCCACAGTCATCCACAGTTCACTCCCACTCATACTCCCCTTTTCCAAGGACAGTTTCCGAGCCCCCTGAGACTCCTGTGCACATGACATGCATTTCTTACCTCAGCATGCAGCACATCTATTTTTTGGTGATGAGACTAAGACAAAAGAACAGACAGTTACAATTAAAAGTGCTCTTAGTGCAATACAACATCTACATAAAAACTTTCACCATGATTTGTGTGTGTGTTTAAGGCCAGACTGATTCCCAAGGCATCTCTCACCTTGGATAAAGTGAACTATACCAAGCTACATATCAAATAGTCTGCAGGGTTTATCAGAGCTGGGATATGATCTGAGTTTTCCAAATTATCGTCTAACAGATTAGGGGCTAAGGGAAAAATGTGGAAAATGGTGCTAAGAAAATGTTCCTGCCATACAGTCAAACTGAAATTAACTGAGGCTGAAGATGTGGGAAATCACTGGCACTTCAGTGTGATATGCATTAATTTGAATCTTTATTCCCTAAATTCTCTTTCTTTCCCTGGTAAACACAGAGCTGCAAGAAGAATTGCTAGAGCTGAGGTAGCTTTTTGAAAAGGAAGAAAAGTTCTGACAGAGGACGCGTATTTCTGTGGCCCTGGCCCTGGCTCTGCTCCACAGTGTCCACGTAGTCAACGGGCTGCACACCAAAAAAAAAGAAAGGAGAGGAGGGGAGAAGGAAGGATGGACCGAGGGAGGAGCCCAACTAGGCAGTTACTTAGATGCACAATTTTTCTTCACCCCATTCTAAGGACAGGGAAAAAAATTCAGGAAAAGCTGCGTGAAGCAGGACTAATTCCTCTCAGTCATCCCCATTTCTCTCCAGTCACGGTTCTAGCAGTGGGCCAGAGACCATCACCAGTGTGGCCACAGGCTCTGCTGAGCAATGCCAGCCCCTGGGAACAAGACAGCCTGGAAGCAGGGGAGGGAGAGGGTTATGGATAGCTGGGAAAACACTTACAAATTGTGTTTGCAGGGCTCTGGTTTTTGGGGGTTTTTTTTTACCTTGGAGGAATGGTGCTGGCCATACAGCTCCTGCTTCTGGGTTAGCTTCTCATTCTCGTCATCTGGGATGACTGCAAAGAGCCTCATGATTTTTATTTTAGTAAAAGTGAAAAAAGAGTGACTGCATGTTGGTGTCATGGCAAACAACTTCCACAACACACATCCAGCCCTCTCCTGCTGCATGAAACAAAAATGCTTGAAAAAATAGAGCACACACAGTTATAGTTTTAGGAAAAGCTGCAAAAGGAAAAATCTGGAGGAATTCCTTCCTCCCCCTGCTTCCTCAGCCATGTACTCACTTGCAAGTGACTACAGGCTTGCAGCAGCGAGGCGTTTTCATTGGGAAAGGTCCCAGCAGGCTGATTGGGTGGGCCATTGTCCTTTGAATAAATGCCAAATCCAGCAGTGTAGGAAGAAGAAATTTTTTTAAAAACTTTTCTGCTTCAGGCTTAAATCAACAAAAACTGGAATAGACATCCTGGAGGTAGACTTGTCAGGGTTCAGGCAGGAAGGCAGGTGTAACCAAGATTTCTCTCTACTCCCCTACTCACCTGAAAGTTCTTCTTTCCCATTAAAGTGAAAACTGTTTTGCAGAGGTCTGTTTCTTTTGCATTCAGCAACAATTTTTCCCAGTAGAACCTGTACCATGGAGAGTTTTCTAGAGCTCAGCAGCAGTGCATGTGGCACCCACTCCCTCTGCAACCCTCCTGCCGCTGCAGCTCACCTCAAAGCAGCCCTCAGACCTCTCTGCTCTGTGCCTCTTGCTAGGGAATGCGAAAAGAATATATGAGTGGCCAAGTCAGCAGCAGCTGGGGAGTCTTGAAAGGAAAACGCTGACCACATGCTCAAAATGTGGTAAATTGAAACAATTGGCAGCAAAATTATCTGTAACTTAATGATCTAGTCTGATTCTAGATAGTCTCATAGCACAGGAAACGTTCTGGACACTGAATTGACCTGTTTCTCGTGCAGTCATTATTTCAGCCTGGAATAGTTTATTTAGGCTGCTTGGCCTTCCTGCTTCTTGCCTTGTCAATTAATTTTGGATGGACAGGAAACCACTTCATGATTCTTCAAGGTTCAAGTTTTTGCTATCAAGGATGCAGTTCTTTTTCTGACATCTTTAAATACCGTCACCTATGGAGAAGAGGTTGTTCCATAATCACAGTCAGTAGGGACTGGCACAAAGCAGACATACACCCACATAATTATAGGTAGGGACACACATGTATTTATAGAACCATGCAAATACCTAGGACATGCTCTCATAAAAATTGTGTTTCTCAGCTGTTTGTTCTTAGCACTTCAGACAAAAGTCATGCTAACTGACAGAACATAGTTGTTGGAATACGGGCCAAAATAACAGAAATAATTTTCATAAAAATTCTGCAAGTTAGCTCAAGGATTGCATGTAAGCCATATATCCTTATAACCAGGGTCAAAGGACTCAATGGCTCAATCCTTCCTTGTGCTGAAGGAGAAATCGGTTCTTATCCTAGTTTCATGGCATTGGACTAAGAAGTAGTCACTTAGAAGAAGGCAGGCAGAGGAGCAGGAAGTAGAGCTGTCATTGTCTTTTACACCTTTTCCAGATTCCCACTAATTTTAATTTTTTTCTACCAGAGAATCTGGAGGAGAATATACTGCTCTTAAAGTCTATTTCATTTATATTCAACTGCTTTATTTCCATTACTTTTGCTTTCCATCTATCTTTATTTTTCACACAAATCCTCACATAAAGCTCACATAAAATCTTCAGTCTTTAAATTATATTGAAATTATTTGAATGTGCATTCTCCACATAAAGAGAAAATTGAAAGACTGACATACTGAGCTTTTATAAAAATATTAATAAAACGAGTAAGTCTGGCCTCCTTATTATTTTTTGTTATATAATAATAAGTATATTAATATACTTATAACTATTTGTGACCTGCTTTTTTAATCATGAAAGGAAACTGATCTTGCTGCAGAACTTGTGCAGCAGAGGATTTTATATAAATCCTTGGCTTGGACTTACTGGGTTCATATGAGGTACATACCATATTGTCTGCTGAGGAATTAAAAAGCCGTAACTCCGTAGGGCTTCTGGTAAACCAGCTACAAGAGACTGTCACAATACAGGGGCTGCATAAAAATCAATAGTCCCAACTTGTTGCACGAGCGAAGGAAGTTGGATCAAGGGAATGCAAGAGGCCCCTTACCCAGAGATGGACAAAGGAAGGTTTGGACTAGAGGGAGCTCCCCAGTGCTGCTGCTCTTTGACGAGTCTAATTGCCGTGCCTGGCACTGCGGTCCAGCGAGATCCGAGCAGACTGGCCAGAGTCTATTTGGAATTCCCACTCTATCATTTACAAGAGCTGTATTTGGCATGCAGAGGCTGAGGCCTGAACTCCTCTGGTCGATCCTAAATAGCTGTTGCTACTGACATCCACGTCACGTCTCCTACCTCAGCCTGCATTTTTCAGTTTCAGATAATTCCCTGTCATCTTCGTCCCACAGATCATTGCCTTGCTTCAGCAAAGCACTTAGGAAATATTTTCCTGGTAAGTCTGCTTGCATTAGACAAAAGTCACATCTCTAAATGAGATGTTATCTTGATTTTGCAGTTGGTTTTGCTTTATAGGCATTGCAGTAACTTCTATTCTAAACAGCCTATAGTCTAAACTAGGCTAGCATGGAAGGCAGACAGTTCTGGAGCTGCTTTGGGAAGCACTGATATGCACAATGAATGTATATACAACAGGAGATGAATAATCCTCTCAGACTAAAATTAAAGTGCTTTTAAAGCTGTGAAATTTGAAGCTATTGCATAGACTTTCAAAGTGTTCCTTTGCAAAAGGCTAAATTTTCAGTATAGCACACTCAGTAATTCTGGCAGCATTTCACTTTCTATACTTCTGCCAATAGCTGAATTTAATTACTGTTGCATTTATGGAAATACTTACCAACTAGAAGAGCTACACATGAATTCCATCAGTTTCATATAAAATGAAGCAAATGCAGAGATGTTGGCCTATGGAGAGAATGTGGAGAAGTTTAAAACAGAGTTTTGCACAACTGCCTCTAAGTTTCTTTTCTTCCCCTCTCTGGTTCAAGTGAATTTTAGCATGCATGAAAAAATGCAAGGAAATTGGAGAAAAGCAAAAAATTTAGGAAAATTAGCTCTTCTGTCTACTGCAGTGGAGTCAGCAGTCCCTCCCATGTTGCAAGGGGTGAAGTCATCGGGGAGAAAAAGGTGCTAAAGTTTTCAAAAGCAACAAGGGTGAACTGCCCCTCCCCCCTTACAGTGTCTCTGGCAGTAGTTTTGTGCAAAAAGCACTAAGAGCAGGCATCTTGCTCATTCACCTTTAATCCAAATACCAGCTGCATCATCTCATTTTCCCTCCCATTCAGAAGGAGAAATGGCTTGTGCAGAGCTCCACAGTCACAGTCCTATCACCTAATAATGAGGCTCCTAGCAACTTCTTTCTGTTAAGGTCATATTTTTGTAGATTCCTTTTTGTTCTCTGCTCATCTGGCATCCACAGTCTGTCCTACAGCTGAGTGTCTGACTTTTTATTGGTCTCCTGGTTTACCCTGTGCTTGACACAGGCAGTGATGCAGTTACCACCAGGGAAAGGGGACCAGGCAAATAAAAGCACTTTCATTTAATTTCATTTGATTTGCAGTTGTTAGGGCTCTAAAGAATAGTTACTTTATAAAGAAAAACCTAATGAAGATGCATTTCTCCATGGACTTAGAGTAGGACAGATTGTACTTGCTTGACATTTAAAATGTCAGAGGAACTCAGGTAGACTGATAACACAATTACAAATATTATTTTCACTGCTAGTTTGATTTATATATGTCATGGATCAATTATTCTAGGTACTGAGTCATTAGAAACATGGAAAAGCTAATTTCTTTACATTGCTTTCAGCTGGATTTAAATCAACCTTCTAAGCTAGGACTGCAATTCATTCTAGAGTGCAACTCAGTCACTCTACAGGAAAAATTCAGTCTCTCTGAAGCAGTAGAATTTCTTTTTTTAATTTTTCTCTTTTTTTTTTAATATCAGTAGATGTGCAAGGGCTTCACAGCAGGAAGAGGTTAACAAAGAATCCAAAACAGGTTTTTGGCATCATTAGGAAAAGTAGTGGCTGGAAATTATTTTATTGTATAGCTGAGACCCATTATAAACAAACAAACAAACAAAACCCAAAACAAAACAAAAAAAGAAACAAACAAACAAAAACCCCAAACAAACAAGGAAGAAAGTAATAGAGAAAAGGCTGTAGTGAGGTGGAATAGAAAAATGTACAGGATTGAACTGCAAGTGATGATACTGCAATAGGAACATAATTATGAAATATTTTGAATGATTTAGGTATTAAAATATTATCTCTAATGTAATTTGATTGATTGTTTAGAACATTTAAGATGATGCATAGGTGGCAAGCTGGCAAGTAAGTTCTCATTCCTCAGCTCCCAGATAGGAATAAAAATTATTTCCACCTTATAATATTGAACAAAATTCTTCTCTAGTCAGAAAGGCTGCAGGTAACTCTATAGATGTTAATTTCAATCAGGCCGAATTTTATGATGTGAAACTTTTACAAGTTGTCATTATAAAAAATAATGTAGGTTATTACTGTCACTTTAAATACAGTCTTCTGGTAACTATTGGGATGGAGAGAATTCTGAACATCTCCAATAATTTTTTCTTCTTGGTTTTTCCAGTATTTCTACTTCCAAATTTCAAATGAGGCTGACAGCTTTGTGATTCCTTAGATCTAGAAGTATTGGTAGGCAGCCATCTATGAAGTAAGGTTTATAGAAGAGTTAATATCTTTTATTAGCATATCCATGGTAAATCCAGGCTGGGAAATGTTAATATAATCAATCAGACAATTTGAGGAAAGAAGCATAACTGCTACCTATGGAGAAAGAGGATGTTACCATGAGATTAAATAGGAGCCTTTTACCTACATATATGGAGCACTGAGAGGAAAAGAAAAGGTACTTGTGTGTCAATGAACAGTTAAATATATGTGAAGGATAAGAAAAATTATAATGTGCTGCAAAATCAGTATCTCTACTAGAGTTCTTGAATATGACAGACAACACCTTCACAGACTGCATTTCCCAGTCTTGTCTTTAAAAGAGATTTTTGTAAACCTTCCCATCAGCCCCTCTCAATGATCAGAACTGATAGGTCAAAAATAGATCACCTGTATTTTGAAAATAGTCTCCCACTGGCTGATGCATGTTCCTGTACTTGCTTTTCTGAGTTCATACTATTTAATGTACAGCACTTGCTTGGTGTCTGGGACAATGGCCTGTAAGGACATTTAGGGAACCAGACATAGTACATAATTCTTTAGGGAGCTGCATGTGTTCCATCTTTGGGTTTGCCATCACAGACATTTCATGTGTGCCATATTTCCATTGTTACTGGCACAGAGCCACAAATTTCCTCTCCTTTGCAGCACTCAGGTATGGTAGATGCACAGCTGTTTTTCCATTGCTCTTTACTGCAGTCTGACAAAGGAAGGCAGCAAATCCACACAGCGAGGTGCTCACAACCAAATTCAAAACTCATGAATGCTGTTGGATCAGCAAGATCCAACAGCATCCATATTTCTTTTTAAAGTGAATTAATGAGGCAGTTTTGCCAGCAATAGAGAATTCCCAGCCACGTGCCAAAAGTAATATTCTTTAAAGGTGCTCCACAAGGCCAGGACACCCACCTGTCTGTGAGGATGAGAGAAGGTGTGATCTGCACAGATCTATATCCTAAACGGAAATGTCTTGCAGCACTTGCAAAGAGCAAAGATCACTTCTACAACCACAGATCTGTAACAGTACATCTGTTGCAGTGGGTGCCTTCAGGATGTTGCCCCTAAACAAAATTTCTTTCTTGACACTTCTGTTGAATTATAAACCTAGTCTTAAATATGGAGTTTGTCCTAATTTGGCCAATACTGAATTTCAATTGTACTTTGGAAATATGATAATATTTACTTCTACTTTGCAAAATAAAACAGTTTGCTAAAGAGAAAATAGAAGCTAGAACCATCTCAGCTAACGTGGGAACCTGTTGGTGTGCCTCTCTTCCCGCCCCTGTCTCTACAATTTTTGCTTAAGGAGCCTGCCCCTCTATATTCCTTCTCTGATGTTCTGGGATAAACACTAAGATCCATTTTAATTTTTACCAGCTATAACATTCACTTTACAGCTTTGCCAACATGTAGACAATTCTGAAGCCGCTGCAGATGTAGTCCTGTCATAGTTCGTACTCTGATTCTTACTGATGGTGCACTGATAACATGCTGCAGTGAAATGTCAAAATACCAGCCCCAGATGACTCTTTGGATCTCCTATTACAGCTGGAGCCCTAGTTCAGACAAAAATTCCTTTGTTGTTGACATCTACCTTTAGAGAAACACACTCTACCCTGGGAATTCCAAACCAGAAAATATGTTGAGTTTTATCTAGGGAAACAGAGCATAGGAAGGGATCATCAGGTTCAATGAGCTCAGTTACAAAAACATAAATTATAGTGTAGCAGATTTCTATTTCAGGAACATCTGCTGAAAAATCACCCCACATGACCCTTCTAAGGAAAGTATTTCCTATTGAATTTTCAGGTTTTTTGACTGCTGAAGATATCTTTCCCCGTGTCAAAAGCAATATAGCTGACAAGTATATATGTGATATTCTTAAAAATAAATAAATTTAATTCCTCGCCTTCCTTTCATTGATGAAAATCACTCCTTATTCACCTTGTGAGATTTTCAAATGGCAGTTCTATCTGCAGTTTAATTCTGTTATGCCAGCTGTGGTACTGAAAGAAGATTCATATTCTGAGATATCTTTATTTGCAATGTAGTTGGATCCATCTTCAGCAGTTTCTTCTTGTTATGTCTCATGGAGTTTCACAAAAGCTGCAGATCTCCACAAGTCTCTCTGTAATAATATGTTCAGGTAATTATTGGTTTCTTGCACTGCACTACCCTCTACTTCAAGCCATAATTAAAGGAATAAAACTTTGGAACAGTCTCTGGAAATCTGAAAATAGGAGTTTAATTTGCAAATGTTAGGGTGGAATGGGAAAGGAGTAAGCCAAAATCAGCACACTACAATGCTTATTTGCAATACTCTCAACAGGGCATCCCTTTCGTTTTGGCCACCAAGACTTATCCAAGGGGTCTTGTATATATATGAGGTGGTGAGAACAACAGCAGGTCCTCTCCAGAAAGAGCAGAGTGCATTTATTATCAAGACAGAAAGATACTGCTTGAAATTGCATGCAGGTTTACCATCAAAGGAAGAATATTGCCATAGGGAAAACCAATCGTTAGAGACGAGGCCTCTTCTTACACCTGTTCATCAGTGTTGCCCACACACTGCGTGCTGAAGTTCACATTTTAAACTGGGATCTGGGGATATGTTGTGTTTTAAAAAATTGGACGCCTTCAGGGATGTGAAAGGGTTGTGTGGAAAGATAAGGCTTCTGCTGTGCTTTCTGTATCTGTGCCTCCTTTATGTTAAATGGCTGCTTTCAGAAAGAAAAGTCTCAAAACTTTGTTAACAGACTCCTGCTTAAATCCAGGTTATAGTTCATCAAGTGTACTTTTAACCCTCTTTCCAAAGTTCCAAAGATATGGTCTATGAATATTTCTTCCTTACTAAGTGCTGGGTTATATTCAATTCTGATAAAATTTTGGCAGCAGTTTTACAGGATGGTCTCTACAGATCTGGGAAGCTTCACTATGAGATTGGGTGTCAGGAGAAGATAGATCCAAAAAATTTGAACAGTGCAAACAACTTGGATTGTATTCATTTTGGGGGGTTTGGTTGGGATTTTTTTAAGTGTTAGTGTCATCATGACATTTTTATGAATTCTCATCAAATAAAAGCATAACCTTCTTAACAAAAAATGAAGTACTTACCTAGACACTCATTTACAAGTGATTCTCTGCCTTTCATCTTTCACCTCTTTCTCAGTACTCACTAACTCATTTCTTCTTTTGTGCCACAGTCTCATTTGTATAATTGGAGGACATTTTACCAGTTTTTTAGGATCTAATTCATTTTCTCTTTCCCCTTCTGCTCTACTCCTCTCAGTATTTCGAGGTCATCTTTGAGGTTCAACTTAGAAATCTTGTGACCTTATGATTTCCCCAGATCTCTCTTGCATTTTTAAATAAAATCCTTCAACTTAAAAATTCTTCAGAAATGCCTCATGTTTTTTTTTTCCCCAGTTCATTCAGGGTATGGAAGACCAAGTATTCATTTTTGTCCATTCCCTTTTCTTTCACTTTCTTTACAGGATAAAGGTTATTTTTTTTAATAAATTCTTTTTTATCCATACAGTCTCTTACCAGTATCTAGGATGAAATATCCTTTCCTGTGCCTCAAGCGTCTTCCAATACTATTACAATTTCTCCCAATACCCAAAAATATTTTTGCTTAGAAATTTAGGGTTATATTTGTAGTAGAAACATGCACAGAAAATTTCTATCACTTTGTCTCAGCATCTTGATTTTCTTTTCTCTTATTTCCTTATTTCCTGTATCCTGTGACAGGAGGGAAGATTAAGGCTGATCACAGGCTGATTCCCTAATCTGCTATTTCCTTCTGAAAAGGGATGATTTGACAGAGAAAAACAAGAATTTGTGGTGATGGATTCCAATATCCAAGTCTTTGTTTTGACCCTGGGCAAGAATTTGGGTCTTTGTTTCCCACATCACAGCATAATGTCCAGCTCCACAGAGTTATTTTGGATTGCACATCGATTCCTGCATCATCTTTTTCAGTTTCTCCCTCCCATTTTTGCTCTGCACACTTTGAAGGGCATGAAATCCCCTGATTCTTAAGGTCTGGAATGCAGTCCCCACATTCACTCTGCCTCTTTCCTGACAGGAAAATCTCACCTCCGTAAAAAAGTGGGTAACCTAGAGTAATTCATTTTTGGACTGGTGTCAGAAGTGCTGGTTATATTGGCAAATGGCCATCGTTTCTTGTGGTTTCCATGTCTGTCCCCAAGGAATTGGGTAACTGCTCAAATGGAGGCAAATACATAATCATTTGCTTACTTTATCATCAACACCTGATTACAGGTCAGGATGATACCATCAAGGCAATTCACATGAAGCTGTTTTAAAGATGTTTTTTATTTCATCAGAATATATTCCATTTCTTTTGGGAAAGGTCAAAGCACAGAGAATGGGGGAATAAATGAGCACTATGCTAATAATCTTCCTGGAGCTATCATTTACATTAATTACATGTTTTCTCTTCCTCCTTTGCGTATGCTAACAGAAAGACATGAATTTCACAGGGAACTGCACCTCCATAAGTAATAACATGGATGTTATATGAGAAGGACTAGAAAAGAAATTTGGAATAAATGAAATCTCTATAGTTACAGAGCAGCAAAACAGGAGAGGTTTATGGTTTTCTTCTAACATCTGACATCTCCACACCCACCTCAGGCTGTAGTTCTCTTATATCAATGTCTGGAAAACCTAGCATTTTCATCCATTATAATTTAAGTGCTGCTAATTACTGCTACTCCTAGAGATTTTACCAAATAACTGAAAACAGGTATTCCTAATCTCCTTCTTTGGAAAACTATTCTTATCAGTATAATGATCATTAATGCCTGTTCCCTTGTGATTCTTTGTCTTAGGAGGCTTACCTCCTTCACCCATTCCTATGCTGTGCTCACCTAAGTAACTTACTGATTTCAGTGGAGCTGCTCATGGGAGAGAGGAGTCCAACACTGCCTTGCAGAAAGATATCCAGAGCTGGTCCCCTGTGGCCAGAGTTAATTTTCTTCCCTGTGTTTTCAGGCTTCTAACACTGTTTTACCTTTCACATCCCTTCCCATTTGGATTCTTCCACTTGCTTTTTGCTCTTTGTTAGAAAATTAAGAGAAATGTAATAGAAACAGGCTCTTACAAACCCTTTTCCCAGTGCTACTGCAAGCTGTGTTTATTTTTCTGCTGCATCTACACCTGGTTTCAGGCAAAAGCTCTTCAGCCCCAGATGGGCAATTTTTAACGCTGCTCACAGCAGGAAGCAGGAAGAAGCTTGACAGCTGACCCCTTGGTACCATCACTGTTTCTGGATAAAATTGAGAACTGCCAAAAAGAAAGGAAATCCTAGGAGAAGAAAATGAGACATAAGCAGCTCCAAAGTTCAAATAAGTAAAGAAGATGGGGATTGTAAAGTGGAAAGTACTG
Source organism: Picathartes gymnocephalus (assembly GCA_013390045.1). Classification (NCBI taxonomy): domain Eukaryota; kingdom Metazoa; phylum Chordata; class Aves; order Passeriformes; family Picathartidae; genus Picathartes; species Picathartes gymnocephalus. The sequence continues at coordinate 38,796 of WEKY01008137.1, forward strand.
ATCTTAGGCTAAATATATACATTTACATATGGAGATCTTAAGGCCAAAAAAATACATAAGTTAATTCCTGTTAGCAACATTTTAGTGACTGTGTTATGGCAGTAGAAGGCGGAAGGTACTTGTTTCTCTAACAGAAATGCCAGGCAAAATCCCCATATATGATTTTCCCATGCTCCTTGAGGAGACACAGGGAGAAAAGCAAAAGGAGCCATGGACAATGGTCACCTGTGCTCAGGCAACACCTCTGTGTTGCTGCAGGCACAGGGCAAAGCACAGGCTAGTGGCTTGGCTGGTGGCCACAGCCTCCTGTCCTTCACTCTAGAGGGCTCCTCCCAGGTGAAATGGCAGGAATGGACATCTTCATATTATTTCCTATTTTCTAGTATATAAAGTGATGGAAGGTACAGGAAAATGAATTACTCCATAAGAAGCATGAAACTATGCTATGGACTAACAGATCAATTTCAATGTAGAATTTGACCTATTTATTTGTTCATTATTAATGTTCTGCAGACATTTCAGGCACCATATGTCTGGTGGTATAGCACTTTCATGGCTGTAATATTTGTATATCCATACGTGCAACTCCTCAGTTTGTGTAAGCCTCATGCAAGAGTTAAAAAAGGACCTCACAATACCTCTGTGCTCTGCTAGATATTTGTCTGACACTTGCAGATTGAGGGGCTGAATATCTGGCCAAGTCCACAGGACACCCCAGTGGCAGAACACAGCCATTACTGACACCAGTAAATGTATTGATCATTCCAGTTTTCCATCGGTTTCCATCTTTTACATCCAGGAGCACTGAAAACACTATCACCCCTCTTTTTACAAAGTCGAGCACCACAAGCTCACAAGCATAGCCCCTCCATCAGATGAACTTGGTACTAACACAGTGTATGAAAATATGAAGTGACAGATGTTTTCTTCATGGTCTTTTCAGCTATCAGTAACAGTACACAGTAATTCACCTACTGTCTCCCCGTTTGGGATGATGAAATGTAATCAATTGATGTCTCTGTAAGATGTCATTTATCATTAAAATTGATTGAGACAAGTGGGTTCTCATATTTTTTACTGCAGCTGATTCTAACCTTACAGTTGATTAGATTCCCTGCTAGAGACAGTTAAAGATGCAAGAAAAAAAAAAGATTTTAAGCAGAGTATAAAGGATGAAGTCTTCAGCTTTTTCATCACCAGATACGCTAAGCAGAAGGAAATCCTATGAGGGGTTTGCAGCTAGTTGGGAAAGGAGGACCCCGGCATTTTTTAGCTGGCTATAATTGCTGCATTCTAGGCATAAGTTGGCAGGAGCTTTTGGGAGGAGACTGTAACAGCCTGGCCCACAGTACTGATGTCTAAAGGAGAAAAATGGCTATCCACAGGAAAAGAGATCTGTCAGTGGAAAAAGTTCAACAGAAGATAATCTGATACTTCTAATTCTCTACAGGGAATTTGATTGTATTTTACAATGCCAGTATAATATTCTAGTAGTTGTTATCAATGTAAGAAAGAAGTTAGAATTTTCCAGTGAAAACTATGATGGGAAAAATAGGCAGAGAAAAAGTAAAGCTATTTGAACTCTCCTAAATAGTGCAGGGAACTGTGTTCAGAGGTATTGCAGAAGGGCTTATTGGAATTGCCTTCAGGAGGGAAATGGGGGAAAGTTTTCTTGGTTGCATATTCATAAGACTTTAAAAGCATTGGAGTTTGATTGGCTCTAAAGCTGTGCTGTGTTTGATTGGCTCAGAAACTGTAACAGGAGAAAAAAATGTAGAAATTCCATCCTGCTTTAATCACTGCCCACTCCGAGCTTCCCTAATGACTTCCAGATGCATTCTTTTTATTCTATTGTTTTGGCACAGTTTCCAGACAACTTTTGAGTCTGTTAACCAAAAAAAAAAAAAAAAAAGAAAAAAGGAAAAACTCTGCCCTCCCCTCTTTTCTAACAGAAAACAGATTTCACTCTGGTTATATAAATGTGTGATGAGCTGGAAAATTAAAATGCCTGTTGCTTTCTCTCTTCAATCTCCAGGAAATTTTTTGATATAAAGAAAAATACTCCTTGTAGGGAAAGATTTGAAAGCAGATTCTATAGAATCTATTGATATCTATGTAAATACCACGAAGTTGAATAAACTAAAACACATTAACTCTACAAACCTAAATCTCCCCACCACAAAATAATTTTCATGCTGTTGTCTGTCTCTGGCCTGTTGAGCCATCAACAGCAAGTCATCTTGCCTCTTAATGCCTCAGTCTCCCCCATGTGAAATGGAGACAATGGTACCCAGCCACAGTATCAAAAATTTCTATGACCTGCAGATCGAAATCACCTTGTAAGGGGGGGTCAAAACACCCTCTGACACACCTGGGGAGTGACACAAGAGTCATGATGCATTTGCTAAGCTGGAGAGCAAAACAGCAGCCCCCTCTGCCGTGGTGTGTTTGATGGCCATGTGAGGCTGCCAAGTATTGTATTTGTAAGGGACTCTGTCCTCTTTGGAACAAAACATACTAGTGCTAAGAACTTCTGTCTTTAAAAGGCAGCAAACCACTGCCTCCTCCTTAGGCACCTCACCAGCCCTATCTTTTCAGAGGATAAAACTCAGGATGCATTGTTCTACATCTTTTAAGAGAATCCCACCATTCCTCTACTCAGACATTCTGTCTTCCCCTAACACTGTTGTCCGCATCAAAATGTCCACCTCCATAGTTGCTGTGTCTTCCAGCCCTCCCATCTCCTTTCCACAAGGGACGAGGTATTGTTACATCTGGTGAAGAAGATATCCTTTTATCAGTCCTGGACTGGCTCAAGAAATCTGGGGTTTAGGTGCTGGCATCTTCTACAACAGCAGAAATTCATTGGCTACCAAAAACCCCATGGAGTTTGTGCAATGAGCAGGGACACCTTCAACCTAGATCAGGTTGCTCAGTGCCCCATCCAACCTGACCTTGAATGTTCCCAGGGATGGGACATCCAGCACTCCTCTGGGCAACCTGTTCCAGTGTTTCTTCACTCTCATCATAAAAAGTTTCTTCCTTCTATCTAACCTGAATATACCCTCTCTTACTTTACAACCATTATCCCTACTCCTATCACTGCAGGCCCTGCAAAAAAGTCTGTCTCCATCTTTCAAACTTCCTTTAAGTACTGGAAGGCCACAATAAGGTCATTCCAAAGCCTTTTCTTCTCCAGGATGAACAATCCCAACTCTCTCAGCCTTTCCTTATAGGAGAGCTGCTCCATCCCTCTGATCATATTTGTTTGCCTCCTCTGGATCCGCTCAAACATGTCCATGTCCTTCCTGTGCTGGGACCCCAGAGCTGGATGGAGGGTTCCAGGTGGGTCTCACCAGAGCAGAGCAGAGGGGCAGAGTCCCCTCCCTGCCCTGCTGCCCACGCTGCTTTTGGTGCAGCCCAGGGCACGTTTGTCTTTCTGTGAGTGCTCATGGCCAGGTCATGTCCAGCCTCTCACCCACCAGCACCCCCAGGTCCTTCTGGGCAGGGCTGCTCTCAGTCCCTTCATCCCCCAGCCTGTGCTGGTACCTGGGGTTGCCCCAGCCCAGGTGCAGCACCTTGACTTGGCCTTGTTGAACTTCATGAAGTTCACCTTGGCCCACTCCTCGAGATACATAATTACCCTGAGGCTAATTGCTTTGTGTTTCACAGATCCTTTAATCAGTAGTAGACTACATGGTCTCCAAGCACCAAGCACTTTTTGAGAATCAACCTTCTCAGTTTTAAATTCTTGCATTATATTATTTTATGTAAAAGTAAAAACCAGGTGCTCCTGACAAGCTGGGACAAGAGGAGTACTTAGGAAAGATGTCTCTAGAAAACTTTCAAAGTGTTGGCCAGAATCAGACTGAGGTAAGGAATTTTGAAACCAAATTTTTGCTTAATTTTAAGACTTAGAGTAGAATAGGTGGATCTGTCTGTTATGAGATACTGAGAAAGAACCTATTTCAGTATTCAGTACACTAACCAAGTGCAAGTTAAAGACCAATAACTCTCAGCAGGACAACAAAATCAACGGTAACAAAAGCAATTTTGATTTATCCCTTCTTTTTCATCAGTAATGGGTTTATATTAGACAGGGAAGATCTATGACAGTTCTTTATTAAATAAAACATTTACTAATAAAAGCAACATTAAAATCACTTATATTTTTCTGCCATGAGAGTATCTAAAGTGGTACAGAGAACATTACAAATTTTAATTGGTAAGAAGAAAAGAACATTGCCTCCCTCTGCAACTGCTAGCACCAATCTGGATTTAAAGTGAAACCTAGGTGATAGGCACAGGTCTTTCCTGAGGAACTGTTTTAATAATTCCTTAATCTTAGTAAAATATACTCTTTATTATATTTAAATTATAAGACTTTGATCCTATATTTTACTGTTTCTTACAATATGTCCACATCTATGAAGTGAAAATGTACCCTTTGCCCATAGAAATATAAATGAGGAGGCACCTTTGGATTCACAATGAAGACAAAGTGTGTCTATACCAGAACACCAGACATGCCCAGAAGGATTCTGTACACAGAGGTAAGCTGTCAGGCGCTGGTTCTGGGCCAGGAAACCTTTTTTGAGCACTGTGTTACACACAAGGATGATTTTGGGGCTGATACCTGGAAAAGGAACAGTACCACACAATTGTTTGGCAGACTATGAACTGGCATGGGCCAAAAGCAGCCCAGACATCACTCTGACAGTACAGACCATTTATAGTGCCCAAGGAGACCCCCTGTTTAATTTCACCACTGTGGTCATAGTCAGCATGGCCCAGACATAAAGAGGGATGTAGGAATTTTGTGCACATCCAAAGCAACCCTTGGTAGAAAAGTTTCAGACAGCTTTGAGGCAAAATCAGAAGTTTCACATCAGAAAATCCATACCATACCCTCTGATGAGCAAAGGTATCAAATCATTTTGGACAGGTGGTTCTGAGATTCACTCTTCTTCACCAGATTCTTCAGTCCTTGATCACCAACATTACTATTTTCATGAAAAGTTCCCAGCTCCTGCCAAGGTTGTGCAAAGCTCGGTTCTTTGAGCAGACATTGAAATCAGTCTTTTAACAGCAAACCAACTTCAAATATAAGAAAATTAATCTATTAAATGAAAGAGAAATATAGGGCTGAGAAATCAAAAAGTCAACTCAATCTATCTCTTTACTTCTAATCAAGGGCAAATATTTCTAGACTAATTCCAACTCATATTTAATATCCTTTTAAAACTACTAAGGAATTATTTCTGTCTCAAAAGTGGCAGTAGGTAACCACCATTAGTAGAAAGTTTTTCTCTAATAGATAACCCAAGTTTTTGGCTTCTGAAGAATGAAAATTTGCTTGTTCTGCCCCAAAGGAAGTGTGAGCAACCTTTTCATATGCTGAAAGAATATAGATTAAATGTCCATTCAATCTTAATTTCCTCAAAATTAATTTGTTAAACCTCTTCTCTACCTTGTTGAATGACTGCTTGCTCCTTTGCTTGCTCGCACTCTTGCACTCTCCAGTTTGTCCCCCATGCATCTCAAGAGTGAAAAAACTTGTGACCTCATGAGTGTGGAAAAATGTTATTTAACTGCTTACACACAAAGTTTTTATTAATATACTTCTGAATGACACAGGCAAAGCTGCAAAGAGGCTGTGCCATTGACTCACACTCACTTTAGCTTTCTCTGTATTCTCCAGATCCTTCTCTGGCGTGTTATCACCCACCTAATAACTATTCCTTGTATATTTATATATCTGTTTGCTTTCCTTCCTCAACTTATCTTGCTAGTGCTTGTTTTTATAGAACTCTACTGTTTTACTCCCTTTCTCCAAGTTGTCAAGATCATTGTGAATCCTAATTAAAATGGCTTTCAGCCCCTGCCCCCAATCTGGTGTCACACTTAAATGTTTTCTTGTTCTGTTTAAATATGCCCTGAGAATCCCAGGTGAAGCAGAACTCACATAGAACTCTTTCAACAATAAAAAAATGCCCTGAATCAAACTTTTATAATGAAAGGCTATTTATGGGACAGTATATTTACGACATTTTCTAAGACTGTCCCACTGCAAGGCTACTTATCCAAAGCAAATTTCTAAAACTTGTCTCCAACTACTTCTTTTCTTCATCCATTATGAATTCTCCCTTCAGTGATTTCTCATTAACAGGGTTCCCCCTCCCTAAAACTGTAAGAATTAACTGCAGTGATGTAGTGTACACTAGCTGTAGAGGGAAAGTCATTTATTTCATGCAGATTTATTTTTGGCAGATGTTCTTGCAAAATTCTTCTTAACATCTTCACTCCCTATAAATTTGCTCTTTCTTTGGGAAAGGCTTAATGAGAAATCTCATCCCAGAGACAAAAAAGTAACAGCCCCAGGACATGAGTTACCTTTTCACTCATAGCTGACCTGATACAGGTTTGGTAACTCTGCTGGTTCAAGTAGGAAATTGAATTAACTGATTTCCAGAGATCCTGATCAGCATACCTGACTCTGTGAATTGATATTTGCTACTGCTGGAAAGAGCTTTTCAAAATTTTTCAAGTAAACTTTTTTTTTTTAATAAATTCTTTCAAATCAGAAAATTCCCCTGATGATTAATCATTTTTACTGTAACATTGGGTATTTTTAAACATTTCAGTTATGGTATTTCTTAAAAAATCTCTTTCAAAATTAAAAAAAATGTTTATCAACCCACTCCCCCCATGTATCATGCTATATACTGAAAGGTTTTTGTAAAAAAAGAGCAATTTAAAAAAAATATTGAAGTCCTTTCCTTTTAAGTAAAATAGGTGTTTTTAGTAAAAATGTCAATCACCAAAACTATCAGAAACAAAAAGCAGTGTGAAAAACTTTTCAAGCCATGTAAAATGGTGTTTACTAAACTTTCAAAAAGTAGAAAAGTATTCAGCATTCCTTTAATTAAAAAAAAATTGTAGTTAAAAATTTATTTATTTTACAATATTTTTCTCTCATTTTTCCTTGGTGATCTCATATTTTCTAAAATCTCAATAATTTAACACACTTCTATAAAGAAATGTTCAATTCCCCCTTAGTTTACATGAATTTGAGCCGTGGTGCACCTCCTCCCCAAGATCCAGGGGGCAGTTTAACAAAGCCTATTCCTAGATTTTGCCCAGGCTTTTTGTTCAGCCTGGATATGGTCTGTCATTTGTATCTTCCTGACACGTCATGAAGTGAGAAAAGCCAGCTTCTCCTAGCAGAGATTCCCCACAAGATTCTTTTTATCTTACTGTGCACAGACTGTTTGAAGCCCTGCCTCTGTCCTCCATGTGTTCTACAGATTATTTTTTCACTCTCTTGTTGCACAGATACGTGAAGCAGCTCAGATTAAGTTAAAAAACTAACACAGCATACAGGGTTTATGTTGTGGTGAGGGGCAGGGAAACTTTTTTAGGCGGGTGGGGAGAGCAGGGAAGTTTAGACATTTGCCGTTCATTAGAACTGCTCCTCTGCGAGCTGCCGAGGAGAATGTAGCTCAGGCTCCATGTGCTTTCTGAACAGAAATGCAAGCACCTTTATGCTTAGCTGCAAATTGCTTGTTATTTACTTCGTGAGCTCAGTGACAAACTTTATCCTACTCAAGGTATTGAACAGAGAACTGTCCTCCCCCTTTACGTTATTTCTTTGTGATATTTCAGAAATATTGGTACCTCCCTAGCATCGTTTTTTACAATCAAGTATCTTTGCATTTAAGAATGGAAAGCTTCAGAGGTAATAGGGCAACTTCTAACTCACGATTGTAAAGCACAGGCAGAGAGGAGAGGGCAAAATGTCCTTTTGCATGGTGAGAAGGAAAATGTTAAATCCTCCGATGTTCCAAACAAACCCATGGCATGCAGAAATACCCTGGGAATGAATCTTGACAAAATTTATGCTTGCGGGTTAAAGATGCAAACGCTTTAACTAGAAAACTCGCAGGTCAAAAAGCAAAGGATTCCCTTCCCCCCTGCCCTGCTTGAATATTTCTTCCAGGGATTTGAGAACTGCAGGATGACGTGGAAAGGGGTAATAAAATCCTGCGAGTCTCCGGGTGTTCCACAGCCTGGCCTCACTCACAGCAGCTCTAGACACTTTAAAATTAAAAGTCCCATGGAGTCAGTCATCTTAGCTCCCAGCTTCTCCCCTTTCAGAAAGAGTAGGCAAAAAAGACTGAAAATTTCCCCTGCAAATGTCTCGATCTTGCATGCTTTAGTCAAATCATAACAGCATTTTTTGAATGTTACTGAGGAACTGCAGTAAACAAAACTCAGATCCTGAGATCCAGCAGTTCTCAGTCTCAGTGTATCAGGCTGTGGTGCTACAAAACTTTTCTGTGAAAAGGAAAAATAAGAAGAGAAAATCTGTTTTTCTTCCTGACTTCTCAGGTTTTGGGGGGTTTTTTGCTTGTTTTTGTTCTTGTTTTGGGGTTTTTTGTGCTCTGTGGCTCTTAATTTGGAATTGTTGACTCTCTTCTTGTCCTGGTGGTCACAGGGGACATACAACATGCATACCATATAATTGGGAAGCAGTTCAGGAAGCTGCCACGTCTGTAGGGCTCCGGCGCACAAAAGGAGGCGGAGGTAACAGGAATACCTTCTACTTGACGAACTTGGAAATTCTGGTGCCACATCAGCAGGAGCATAGCCCAGCACAGTGCTCTTCAGTCACTGCAGAACTGAAATGCACCACTGAAGTGATTCAAGGCACAAAACTGCCCAAATGCCTGCTGATATTTGCCCTTCTGCCCCTCACATCTCAGTCAGCAGGGGATGTCACACATTTCAAACCTCTGTTTACAGCAAAGTGCCTAATTCCATTTAGTATATTAGGAACTTTCTACCTCTACATCCAAAAGCCTCTCAGTCCACTTCTCTGTGAATCAGGGAAGAGCTGAGACACGGAGACACTGAGGATATATCAAGACTATGCAGTACAGTTTCACATACACATACCTGACCTGACTTGGGAGTTAAAGCTTAACAGACATGCAGAGCCAATGTTGCTCCTACCATAAGGAGCCCCAGATCCCAATGACTTCTGGTTCTAGAATTAACTCAGGAATGTCTGTATGATGTTGCGACTGCCATGAAGACATAAATGTCATTCTTAGCTAGCTTTGGTTTCATTGTGCTCACATTCTCAATATCCACCCTACAGGAAACTCAAGCTTTTTAGTTCTAGAGGTTAGGAGAGGGACTTTGAGCCGCATGTATGAGACACCTTACCTGGGTTTGGGCCCATTGGGTAGATTTTTTAACAGAATGGGTTCATTTAGACACACTGAAGTGTATCTGCAATTCTGTGAAGAGGTGATCCAGGAACAATTCATAACTGTATTAGCGAAGCCAAAGAGTGACCACCTGTATGGACACTACCTGTAGGGATAACAGCACAAGCATGAGTACCCCATTTATCTGCTCAGCCCCTAAAACTAACAAAGTATGAATTAAAGAAAACCTTTGATTAATGCACCTTTTTACACCTATTTAACCATATATCCGAAATAAGAGTGTGTGTTCACACAGCCATGGCTCTACCTATCTCACACATGACATGTTTGAGGACAGAAGAGCCTGCTGAAATGTCTGCTGTAAAAACATCCTTGGAACTATCAGAGCCAGCATCATAAGCTGATTATTAAGATTTACTAACATGCGTACTTGATCTGGGATGTTGAAACATGCAGATTAGAAGAGGGACATACAGCGACTTAACAGGGACAATAAAAAGCTTATGCTGGGAGCAAAAAGGAGAAACACACACCAGAATTTTAGAAAAAAAGTGTAAGAAATAAGTGAAGTTTCCCCCAAAGGTATGTTTTATTTAGACAGAAATAAGTTGATATAGATGTTTAAAGGTGGAATTTAATGTATTCAAGCATCATTTTGCAAATATACTTGAAAACCTCAAAGAGATCATCAATAAAACTACACAGATGAGTGTTGGATCATCTAGAAAATAAATACAATTATGGACTTTTCTCAGTTGGTGACTGATGTTCAGTTATCTCTTTCGCCTGTTCCCAGTGCACTTTTGAGTCATCTAAACATAATCTCCTCACATGGGGAAGAGAGACAATTTCCCATTTTCCAGAATGGATATGACTGAATGATTTACATATTATTTACCATACAAATTCTGTGATTGGGTGAAATGTGGAACGAAATGTGTGCACAAATCCAACTGATGTCTAATCACACTGCATTATATACTTACTGTATAGATAACCATGTTTATGTGCTGAATGCTGATATGAACTTAACACACTCATGCCTATTTTATGGCAAAAATCAAAGTGACATGAGATGCCTGCAGTGTCATGGCAGGACAGTAGCCATCCAACTCTGTTACATTAATACCCCACCTCTGAGAGAGACCTGCAGGACTTAGATGCCAGGGTAGAGGAAGTATTTCTTTTTCTGGAACAACATCTGGCTCTTTAATGAACTCCACAGGTGGCTATGCTGGTGGTTTCTAGTCCCTGATGTGGTTAGACTCTGTGTGAGTAGCTTAAAAAGCCCATCATGTCAATGACTGGCTCATTCAGCCTGAACTATTTTCGTTGGACTTAGTGATACTGTGGGATCTGTGCAACCTCAGCAAAGCCTCTCCTGAAGTAGGTGCTTAAAAACACCTACAGTTCAGGCCGGAAAAAGAGATGGTATGTTTGTTTACACAAAGTTAACGCACGCAAGCTACCATCTGTCCAGTCTTTCTGAAACTGTTTATCCATTTATAAGATTTTTTGTTCTTGATAAAGAAATAAAACATACTATACACCTAAATTAAAAGAATGGCTTTAAAGTCAAGCACCAAAATTCAAAAGATTGGAAGAA
>WEKY01008146.1:0-47899 GCA_013390045.1 Picathartes gymnocephalus
TATCTTATAGCTTTGCAGGCTAAAAGTGAGTGCAAGTCTCAAGAGGACAATCTCTTCCCAGTGGAACAAAGTGTTTCACTATGGCCTTAGAGAACCAAAAGACATAAAAATTCCACCTTAAGAAAACAAATAAACCAGCAAAGAAAAGGGACATAGCTACAACAGAAAAAAAAAACCTAAAAAAGCAAAAAAACCCAACCCCCCCCCCCAAAACAACAACAAAAAAAGAATATATATATAAATTTTTCTTATCCTAAGCTTGAAACATGTTCAGATATGGTGGGAAGAAAAGAGTTAGTGATTGTGTTTTGGCACAGAATTAAAGTTCCTTTGATAACGTGGTCACTGTTTTATATATAAGATATTTGAAGTTCACCTGACTGAATGAAAAATCCTATCCAGCTAAGCTAATGGACAATTACAGCTGCCAAAAGTCTATACAAGGTATAATGTTATACCACAACGTATATAAAAGGATCAGGAATGCCATTTGTATGTAGGTGGTATATACCAGTCCAATATCTGGGATATCACTTCATAGACAACAGGAGATGCGTTATTGTCTGGGGAAAACAAAAAGTAAACAAGCATGAAATCCCCACAATAGATATTTGCCTCATTCTTCTTCCTCCTCCACTCCTCAAAGACAAATGCCATAGGAATGACACCTTCTCTTTCAGCAAATTTCATCATAACATTAATCTTTGAGGCAACCTGCCCCTTGTTCTTGTTCTATACAAACATCTTCATCTTGAGCCAGCAGCTATGTTGTACACAGTAGGGTTTTTTAATTCTGGCTCAATTTCCTTCTCTTTACATTTTTATGTAACAAATAGTATTGCTTTTTTTCACATTGCATTCAAGTATGTTCTCACAGGTGTTTTAAATCCTCTTCCACCTTAAGGCCTTATTTGAACTCTTTGTACTAGTCCTTGCTAGTAGCTGGGTCTCAAACACTGAATGAAGGCAGACCTGGCACCTTTCAAAAGCCCTACTGGTAAATGAGCAAAATCAAGTACCAAAATGAAAATGAACCTGAAAAGATAGAGTGAAACAAACAAACAAACAAAACAAACAAAACAAATGACCAACCAAAAAACACCACAAAGCAGATAAAAAACCAAAACCTTCAACATATAAACATGAGACTCAAGGAAATTCAAGGGAGAAGTTTAGCAACCCAACAAATTTCCATTTTTTAGATAAATCAGGGATAATCTGAAATAAATGAAAAAGCACTTCTCTAAGTAAGGAGTAGGTGCCAATAGGAAGGAAGATAGCTGGAAGTAACTTAATTTCTGACAAACATCCATTCACTGGTAAACAAGTTCATATTTTTGATAGTCATGGTAATTCTGGAAGAATTGAACTATAAATCCATAATACACGAGGAACAAAGAAAAAAGAAAAGAGAGGATTTAAATCTAGGAAATGAAAAAGAATAGATTATAGTGTCTTAAGGCCTAAGGGGAAAAAAAAGTGAAAATTGAAAAGGTCTTATATAAATTTGAGATAATTAATAGCCAGTTAGAAAACTAGTCCTTGAGAAAATCTTTGTTGTTGAGGGTTAGTTTGAATATCCTGAACATGTGCATTATCCATTCTAGGGCTTTAGTGAATCAAACGTATTAAGAGGGCAAGACATATTGGGTTCACAGAATAGCAAATATAGTGGTACATTTCAGTTGCATCTGGCCAGATCACAGTCTAAGCACTGGCATATGGCTGTTTATTTTATCAAATTATTAGCATGGACACTGGTACCACTATGGTCCATGGAAAACTAGCAGTGTCCCAAAAATGGTTTCATTTATGGTTGACAGCATAGATACTGCCATGCATTGTAGATGTTCAGACATGAGCCACACCATCTTACTGACCTTTCAGTAAGGGCTTTCAAATGCTCTCTGGCCTCTTTTATCTCCTAGTTTAGGTAGAGTATTTTTGAGACGTGGCACAGCATAAGACAGTGACATTTCTACTCTACAAATAGGGCATGAACAATAAAAAAGGAAGTAAAAACTGTGAAAAAGGAGGAAATTCCACAGAAATTCCTATCAGAATAATGATCATTGCACCAGAAGACAAATGGTTTATTATTTTGAATAAAATCAGGAACATTTTTAATTATTTTTTTCTATCATTGTCCACATGTGCACAAACTGGTTTTTGTAACAATTTTTTGCAGTAGCACTGAAATAAAAATAGTAAATGATGGAGAATAAATAAGTAAAATACATTGTTTAATGTCAGGAATCATAAAAAGCTCAGCTCTTCCAAGTCCAGAAGGCAGAACAAAGGGGATCTATCTGCTGCAGTCAAATAATCTAATATTTTGCACAGTATTTTGTTTTAATTTGAGAACAACATTACTTATACTCAGAGGTCAGCTATGTTGATTCTTTTCTATTTCTAGTCAAATTTGTCCAATAATCCTCTTTGGTTATCTGAGCTCTGTTTTTTTCTGAAACTGCCTTCTGTCACAGAGAGATAAGTTATGTCTCATGCCTTAGGCTACAGAAGGCCAAAATATGTTTTGTTCAGTCTATAGGATACTAGCAGAGGAGCAATGACTGTAACTGTTACTCCTTTCCATCTGTCCTGTCTTCTTGATATGTTTGTGAGCCTTGTTGAAGTCTCAAAAGTGCTTGGTGTCTTCAGACATGTAAAGAAAGTGCTGTTTGGGACCCAGATGTTACATTTTTATTTCACCGGAGAAAACTCAGCTTGCTGATCCTGTTAGCATGATCGAGTGACATATTTTCCTATTGAGACAGAAGTAAAAGGGACAATCAAGTGGATAAAGGAAAAAAAAAAAAAAGAAAACCCCCAATGACTTTTATATGATACATTAGAACCAAACTAATTTTGACAATGACTTTTTATTTCACTTGCTTGGGAAAAAAAGTTATTTTAATTAGAATACATCTCGAACTTTGCTGCTTTTTGTTTTCTCTTTCTCATACATCAATATCTAAACCAACAAAGTCTTTATATTCTTAAACTAACCTGCTGCTTCTCATAAATATTTGTTCAAATATTAAACAATTTGTTCAGCTAAGTTTGAAAACTATGTTTTTGTTTCTATTATGCCATTGGAATTGAATGCTTTTCTTCAATTAGACATTAATTTTATGAAGAATGTCAGCATAGATATTTTTCAGTATACTCCTGTGCTTACAGACAAGACATTCATTTATCTATGTAATTTAAATACATATACACATATGCACACAGAGTTTTTCACTTCAATAATTAAGCATTATAAAAATGCATCAATAAATAGGCATATTATATAATTCATTTTCAGAGTAACCTACATGAAATAGAACATACTTTTTCTGTCTTTCATTCCATTATGCATACATATTAAGAAGCTTATAAAAGAGATATATGTCTGGTCTTCTCCAAATCCGTACTATAATAGCTTAATTTAATGACATATTATATTTTTTTTACAGAAAGACAGTGATTTCCTTTTTTTTTTTTTTAATTGGAATGATTGGGGATCTAAATAATGTAAAATTCCTGGATTCGATGTGTTTGTGGGGAATGACTCTTTTATCAACATTTTTGTACACAGCTATGCAAGATGTTCAGGGTTTCAGTGGGACTATATTTTGTAAATACTTACAAAGGTTTAGAGCATCAGATATATCTTCCTTTTTATCTTATGTATTAAGCAAGTAATTCAATGCTTTATTCAGTAGTGAAGACCAATTTAAGAAATGCATTTCTATTTCAAGTGTTTTCTTTATTCATCCTCCATATGAGCTATGTGCCTTCACTCTCCTTATAATAAAAAGAATGAAACAGTCACTTTCAGAGCACAAGTAATTTCTAACTAACATTTACAAGACACTGTAAATTTACAAGTTTACATTACATAAACCTCTTATTTTTCTTCTCTAACTGAAAATGCTAGATTTCTGTCTTACACATGGTCACATTCATGCTATGGCTATTTAAAATAAGGCAAAATTATTTGCACTTGAATTTTTTACAAAAGTCACAGAAACTCTTTGGCATCAATCTTAGGATGTTAATAGAAATATTAACTGCAGTTTTAATTTCTTTGTTTTGTTAATATTAAAATGATGTGTAGACTTTGTCACATGGGTGACCCATAAATAAGCCAGGCATGAAAAGGATTGATTTCTATCATCCTGGTCTAAAATATGCAAATACTCAGCTCCATGTGTGTGAGATGAATAAAGTTAAGAAGAGGTCAATTAGATAAAATATTGTGATGTGTATTGTGCTTGCACATATTTTAGAGCTTTTTCTTGTTGCCATATAAAATATCAAGGGAAATCTGGTTATGTAAGTGGCAGTACACTGAATACTACTTGACAGGTAAGTCCTTCATATCATATTATATCTTGTTATATTTTCAGTTTTCAGTTTGGTTTTAATTTTTTGGATTTTTAACACTTATGGTAGCTATTTTCCACTATCATATATAAGGATTTTATTATATGTGTCATAGTAAATTGGTTATCACTTTTTGTTTCCTTGAAAAAGATCCTCTGAAATGTCAGTCACTGAGGCACAGGTATTCACAAATGGCACTAATCCCTGGATTATCTTTCCAATTATGTTTCACCTAGAATATTTTTTAAATTTGAAAGTAATTACCCTCATTTGTCCAGAACTGTCTCATTTTTAAATTTTCGGTGTGTTTTTCTCCTTACAGTGATAGTAAGCAAGCTTCGTTTTTCCATCTGAGGAAGTACACCTTAAAAAGTGTTTGGCACTAAGATTATGACAGTATTAAGACCTCAGACTCCTTTTCCTTCTGATATATGTTACAGACTTAAAAACTATAAAAAGACTTAATAAGACAAATCACAGCATGAAATCATTCTCCTTTTCTGTCTGCTTTGGTGCAATGGTTGACACACAAGAAATAAGTATGGATCATAATATCATAGGATGGCTTGGATAGGAAGGGACTTAAAGATCATCTAGTTTGAGTACCCTTGCTGTGGGCAGGGACATCTTCCCTGATCCGGTTGCTCAGGACCCCATCTGGTCTGCTGGCCTTGAACACTTCCACTTGCCACAGATTCTCTGGGAAACGCGTTCCAGGATCTCACCAGCCTCATGTTAAAAACTGTTTTCCTTATATATAACCTGAATCTCTTTCAGTTTACATTGTTAGCCTTTGTCTTCTCACTACAGGCCCTACTAAAAAGTCTTTCTCTGTCATTCCTGTAAATCCCCTTTCAGTATTGAAAATCCACAATCAGATCTCTCTGGAGCCTTCTCCATGCTGAACAGCCCCAACTCTCTCAGTCTGTTTTTCACATCAGATATATTCTAGTCTTCTGATAATTTTTCTGGCCTTCCTTCAGACCTGCTGGCTTTCCTATAGCAGCTCTCCAGATGAGGGTTTCATGAGAGTAGAGTAGAGTAGAGTAGAGTGAAAGAACCACCACTTTCAACATGCTGGCCCTGTTGGTTCTTTTTTACAGCCCAGTTACAATTCGTTTTCTGGTCTATAAGTGCACACTGACAGCCAAAGTAGAATTTTTCATCCAGCAGTACACCCAAATCCTTTCTGCAGGGCTGTTATCAATCCATTCATCCTGTGTTGATACTGAGGGTTGTCCCAACCCTGGTGCAGGACCTTGCACTCGACCTTGCTGAACTTCACAAAGTTCATCTGGGCCAACTTCTCAAGCTTTTCAAGGTCCCTCTATATAACATCTCATCCTTCAAACATATGAACTGCACCACTCAGCTTGGTGTCATCTGCAAACTTGCTGAGGGTGCACTCAATCCCACTGTCCATGTCATTAATAAAGGCATTGAACAGTACCAAACCCAATACAGATCCCTGAGGAACAGTGGTCATTTGCAAAGTAAAACAGATTTCTGCACTCTTATCCTGAATTTCTCCCTGTTAGTTCTGAATGCCTTAGAATAGGGACAATTTTTAACACTGTTCTAGAAATATGCATATAATCAACAAGGGAGCAAGTGGGCTCAGATGGCATAATACCAAGACAGAGAAAATAGATTTGTCTCAGGAGCCTTTTGCAACAGGATTAATTAACTCAGGTAGATTTGTGTTTGGTATTTTTGATTTTCTTCCAGTTCTACAATTAACAAATCTAGACCTAACTTGTACATTTTTTAAAAAAATGCTCCCTAGTATACTGCTGAGGATACCATAAAGTCCCACATGAAAACTTATATGACCACCTTGTCCATTTAATGCCCGAAAATATAATGTTTTTGTTTAATGTATAAGCTTTGCAATGAGTTAATATATAAGAAGAAGAAAAAGTCTAGGAGAAAGATTTTCCTTTTAAGAAGGAAGACTATTCTGACTTGTCTTTTTTTTTTTCCTTCCCTTCTACAAGTAGAACAACAACTTAAATATAAGGGCCTCAGTAAATGTAACAGCTCTGGCAAGTTGGTGTCTCTTATAATTTTTCATGATGACAGCTTATAATGACATACACTGTTATGTTGCCAACTCTCATTAGCGTAAGGTAGCAGAACGTTAGTGCTGTCATTTTCTTAAGCCGCCCTCATTTTGCTATGGCATGGCATTACATCCTTGTTTTAAATCAAACATCTGCTCTTTGTGTCTACAGAAAATCTGAAGAATGCTGCTTGTATAGTACAGCAGGCAAAAACCAATATTTCGTTATTTATGCAGGTAAAGAAGTCGATGATATGAAAATGGCATTTTCACTTTTAACGCCTGAACTAATTTTTTTCCCAATATTTGAAACTACTCTACCTTTGACAATACTTAGTTGTTTTAGTAAATAATTAATTCATTGAGACTTAACTAAAAGACAGTGTTAAGTAGGTAACATTCCTACAGAATTTTTAATTTAATTGAACAATCTTTCTCTTTTATTTAAATTAATAAATTCCTATAAAAACAATAATTACAATCTGATTCTTATTAATATTAAACTGACTACCTCATTGCTTTAAATTCTAGGAAATAAAAGATGTGAAATATGAATATTTATCCTAATAAGCTATAATCTTAAAATTATGTTTTATTCTGTGACTAATTCTTAGGTAGAAGAATAATAATTTAATGAAGAAATTACCAGTTAATTCTCTTCTATCTAGAATATTGTCATTTTCCTGGAACTGCCAAAGAGATGTTTCCTAGTCATGTGTGGATAAGAATTCTACCTGCATAAGAAAAAAGAATGTCAAAACCTTTTAATACAGAAAATATTGTGATTTTTCAAAGATTTTTAAAAAGAGTATTCTCTATATTAATAGCTATTTTTAAAACCCCAAAACATTTGGAACAGATAAAATGTGACACAATTTAAAAAAAAAATTAAGATATTTGAATTTTTGTTTTTAAAGCAGTGGACTCAGTTTTTACTATCAGGTTCACATTTCAAATTTAATATTTCCTCGAAAATACTACTAAAAAAATATGATGTCCGTAATATGTACTCTCACAGAAAAAAATAATACTATGATTTATTTAATAGCTACACCATCAAAAAAGTGTTTTTTTAGATGAAAAATGGGGAACAATGTTGAAATTTTAGGATGTCAGCAGTAAAAGATCTTTATGGTGGAATTAATTTTAGTCCTTTGAGGAGTTGTTAACTGAAGCTGAATTGCTGAAATTTGAACTTATATGGATCTGGAAAAAGAACAGCTTCAACTGATTTTTTAGTAAGATAGATTTTGGATAGACAGGCCTCTTAATATATGAGACTGTAAATTAAAAGTACTAAATTTAAGCCTTTGTTTTACATTTCAGACTTGCCCTATGATTCCATAATCTACAGATTATTAACAGAATATTGGGAAGGAAGGAATCTGAGAGAAAAAGTTCTGGAGGGAAAAAAAAAGAAAACAAACTCCTATTTAATTGTCTTGTAAAAAGCCTTTTTTTTTTTTAACTTTCTACAGACACGACCAAAGACTCTGTCAGTGGAAAAAATTACATAATTCAAAAAGACATGTTTCATACCTGTTACGATCCAGTTTAAACACAGAAAATCAAACAAAGCTAAGTCTCTGCGTATAAACCCGAAAGAACTTAGAAGGTTCAAAATATACCCAAAAACGAGATTAAAACCAAACGAGGTTAGACATTGGTGCCAAAAAATTGATATACCTTATTTAATAGCAAAAGAGGCAAAGAGAAAAGAAAGAGAAAAGAAAGAGAGAAAGTGGAGAGAGAGAGAAAGAGAGAAAGACAGAGAGAGAGAAAGAAAGAGAAGAGAAAGAGAGAAATAGACAAAGAGAGAAAGAGAGAAAGAGAAAGAGAGAGAGAAAGAGAAAGACAGCAAGACAAAGACAGAAAGAGAGCAAGAAAGAAAGAAAGAAAAATGAAAGAAAGAAAGAAAGAAAGAAAGAAAGAAAGAAAGAAAGAAAGAAAGAAAGAAAGAAAGAAAAAGAAAAAAATGTGCATGTGGGGACGGTAGAAGCAGATCACCCATCTGAGAGTCCCAAAGACTCCTTGTTGCTCCCCTCAGTCTGGTCTTCTGGGTGGTAAGGGTCCCTCCCTGCCACACACCAGCACACGCCCCAGGCCGCAGAGTACAGAGTGCAGTGGATTAACATACACCAGAGCTCTGGTGCAGGGTCTGGGGACCCCTTTGGGGGGCCCTTTGATGGGCCCTGTCACCCCTTCTGCTGTGGATAAGGCCCCAGAGCTGGGCTCCTTTGCGCAGCGGAGGATGGGTGATCTCTGCCTCTGACCAGGGGCTTTCCAACACACACCCAAAGCCTCTCTCCCCACACCCTTTGGTGCCAGGATCTGTGCAAGCCTGGCAGCTGATAGCTCTGCAGCTGTGGTCTCCTACCCGAAGGTATCAGGCTTGTGCTTTGGGAATATCCCCATCCCTGAGTTGTTACTTTATTTTATCAGCGAACGGTCCAGGGCCTCACTCCAAAAGCCTATTCAGGGTGTGGTGGTATTCTTTACAACTTTTGTAATACAGTTCTGCTATAATAGGCAAAAGTCTTTAATGAAAATATTTAACTCATAAACTATAATATTTTAGTCTCTGACAATACCCCAGTTGCCAGACAACTCATAATACTGCAGCTCTTCTCTATGGCAAGATTTTCCCCATTGGGGGAAGAGAATAATAGAATATCTCATCAGAAGGGACCCATAAGAAACATTAAGTCCATCTCGCTGTTTCTCTCAGGACTACCTAAAATTAAAACACATGGGTAAGAACAACGTCCAGATGCTCCTTGAACTTTGAAAGGTTTGGTTCCATGGCCACTTCCCTGGACAGCTGTTCCAGTGACTGACCATCCTCTAGGTGAAGAAAGTTTATCTAGTGTCCTATCCAAACTTCCCCTGACGCAGCTTCATTATATTTCCTCTTGTCCTATCAGGGTTTATCAGAGAAAAATGACCAGAACCTCCCCCTCCACTGTTCACTTTGAGGAAGCGGAAGTCTATGATGAAGTCACCCCTCAGCCTTTTCTTCTTCAAACCAAACAAAACATGTGACCTCAGCTGCTTGCCCTCAAGGCAATGGCATTTTCCATTTGAATATTTTGTTTCCCTTCAGTTCTCCTGTGAAAGTAGACCAGCTGCTCATGTTCATTTAGGATTGTAGAAAGAGGAAATACTTTCATCATCAAAGTGTAACTAAAATGCAAAAGTTATTATACAACAGTAGGATCCTTTTTTTGTTAAGTATGGTGGAAATAACAGGCTTCAGTTTCTTCATTTGGTGAAGCTCATGTATCAGTTTATGCTGGCTTAGTCAGAGGACAATGTCTGTGTAGCCTGTTTATAGCAGTGTTGAATAAACAAAGGTGAAAATTTGTTTCTCAATCACGGATGGTGGCTGACTTACTGTTCACTGAACTAAAGGCAAGAACAGGAAGCTGGCAGCATTCCATCCCCAAGCCAAGACGGTGCTCAAGTGTGTCTTACTCACTGAGAGCAACAGTGATGCCAAGCTTGCAAAAGTGCTGCAGGAAACCTCCAAAAGGGGTCTACAATTTGTAATGACCACCTTTTAAAACTAAACAGATCTGAAAATGTTTGAAATACTTATAAGGCAATTTTGAAAGATATCAAAAGAAAAACAGAAAATAAGGTGTGACTACAAAATGATGCACAGAATAGGACATGCCAGCAAAACTCTAAAATGCAGAAGAACACATGGATTAAATGAAAATGAGAATAATTGTATTTAGAGTGCATTGAGAAGACACCCCACATATATCTCAAACAATATGATCCACTTGATTTTAATTCTAGAAGCTTCAGTTCTCCTAAAAGCTGTTATTGAGCATTTTCTTTTCATATCACTATCTCATGCATAAACACAGATGTATTAAAAAGAAGAATTTTAAAAGGGGACCCAAGACCTAAGAGGAATAAATTTCCACCCTCAACATCATATTTTTCTGAGCAAAGACCTCAGGATACCAGTGACTTTTCATTACTCCCTGGACCAACTTTTCTTGAAGACCAAAGCTGTAGACATTAGGATTCAAAAGAAGTATAAACATTGCACTAGGGGAAAAGTGGATATAATAAATATGTATTTGCATTATGTTACTGAATGTGTAGCTTCAGTGTAACTGTAATAATAATGACAACTCCTTTTGATTAGACCCTAAGGCCTTAATTAGACTAATAAAAAATTATGGGTTTCACATAGAAGGCTTTTAGCAAAAGAGTTCCTTTTTACTCTTAGCAAGATTTTGAATGTAACAAGGATGAAGAACTTTACTAATAGAGACCCGGGAGCTATTAGTTCCTTCTTACCACATTTATCACTAACTTGTCCTGTCTGTACAATAAGGATCTTGTCTCACTTCCACCTTCACAGTGATTCTCTCTATAGTATAGTTAAAGGTTTTTTGAATCAGTTTACAGAAAGAAACAGCTTACTGTCCTTATCAAACCAATGGAGAAGATCAAAACATCTTGCAGCCAGAGCTTTCATTTCTGGGGTACTGAGCTCTTTGTTAAGACCAATATTAAAAGGCATTCTATGGGTGATGGAATGATTTACAAGGAAGATGGAGTGATTTAAGAAACATAACTTTTCCACTTGTGCTAAGTACTTTGCACATATACAACTGTGTCTTTCTGAATTAAAGTAGGAAATATTCTTTGGGAATGCAAAATTATATTCTATCGGTATTGGGATTTGCTTTAAATCAGATCTCTTTAAATTCCTTACCTTTATTTCAATTCACAGATCATAGAGATGAGAAATAAGAATTCTCCAGTCCCTTACTGATCACTCATCAATTGAGTTACTTTGATATTTGTTGTTGTGCAACTTTTTGCCTGAGGAATTATTGTTTTCCTGTGCAGCAGCTGCAGAAACAGATGCTGGATTTGGTTTGCTGGCATACATTCAAAAAAACTTAAATCCAAAACAAAAATTATTTCTGGCTTATTGCCAGATGGTCCCGCTTTTCCATCTGCTGGAGAGATTTTAATTTGTGATCACTTTAAAAAAAAATATTTTGGGGACTTTGCAGTCATATTTCTTTTTAAATGCATGCTTGACTGGCAGACAAATTTCCTTTTTGGCAGCATTCTATGATTAGATCACCTTCTCAGTATTGTTGGGACTCTCTTCAAGCACGAAAAAAAAGTATTTTTTGTCGGGATCTAGTGAACCTGACTGACACATATAATAAACATGGCAAGAGGTCCAAGGCCACTTTGGACAAAAAATAGCAGAAGCTTCCACTTTTGAGAAAGGCTCACACTTGCAAGTTCAGCAATAACATGTAGTCTTTCCAAATGCTAAGCACAAAAGCTATGCCTGGAAAAATATTAAGACACAATGAGGAAAAGTAAATTATTTGCACTTTAATTAATATTGTAAATGCAAAAAAGTATTTTAAAATTTTCAGAACTAATGAATTGATGAAATGCAAAACGATGATTGTTCAGTAGCTTATCATGCTCATATAGAAAGGGAGCAACAATATATCCCTGTAATTTTCTCAGGACTGTAGGTTAAATGCCTCCAAAAGACCTTGTTGTACAAGCCCTTTGACAGCATCCTTGATGGCCATTAAAAGTGAGCACATGAATAACAATATGATAAATAAATAAATAGATGAAATAAAATCCCCATTAAATTAAAACAAAGCAAAAGAAAATAAAATTGAGACCTCATTTGACAATTTAATTTACATGAGTTACATGTCATCTATTAGCAGTTGTCTACAGTTATTCATATGTCTTTCCAATGTCATAATCCGAGCAGCCTATATTTCTGTACATCTATACTCAGGTATTCCTGGATGAAGCTTGTCTCTTAAAAAACCTGTGGAGAGATAAATTTATTGGCCAAAATTTGCCTATATTTATTATATAGAGAATAACTAAACAACATACTTCTTCAAAAAAGGCATTCTTGTCTGTAAAACTGATTTAAAATTGCCAGGAGTTTCCTTCAGATTCCATCGAAAATCTTTCTACTTACATTCCAGCTCCTTCTTCATGTGGTCCTACGGCCATTCCTTTATGTCATCTAGCTAAGTTTTTATAACCAATGTCCATATGCAGGACTTAATAATACACAATGGCTATCAGATGAATTACCTAGGACCTAGAGTTTTGATGAACCCTCTTTCCCTTTCAGTAGGACTGGATGCTTTCTAAAGCAAGGCCACTACAACTTTCTTGATAGCGGATGACATTCTCTATCCTAGGTTTCAGAGAGGAGGCAAGAGTTTCAGAGAGGTATTTGAGCATATGAATGTGCTGATAACAAAACTGCCTATTCCTATACAAAGCAGACTCATATTTCTTGAGCGTTCATAGCCTGCAAGCTACTAATAACTCTTTATTGGGGGTTGGGTAGAGACAGTGTGGTGACAATGAAGTAGAAGAGGTGATGCTGACCTAAAATCCAGAAAGTTTGTGCAAACTATGGTGACAGAATGCCTTCCTGCCCCATTAGAACTTATTCACTGTAGGAGTCTTACCTGTACTTACACATCACAAAGAGAAAGGATGTCTTTTTAAGTACTTTGGTGAAAGTGGGTCATGCAATATGTTAATAGCTTGCTTTCAGGTTAGAAGTTGTTTTAAAAGCCCTTAATTTCCAATTTACGTAATGGTATTGTTAAAATTGAAGTTAACCTTTGTGGAACTTAAAAAACTGCAGAGAGATACATGACTAAAATGCATTATATGACTGAATATACAGAATGGACACAGCAGATTCTGTTTCTATTCCCTCACTAATGCAAAATTCAGCCTTGCTGCACATCTCAATGCCCTTCTTCTGTACTAATCTATCTTCCAAAGACAGATGGCTTTTGCAACTTGTAAAGCTTTTTCTCCTAAAATTGATAAATCATCTGCACAGGAAAGTTTCTCTATTTCTGCCACATTCAGAAAGAAAAAAACAATGTGAAAACATTCTTCCTACCCTGCCACAAGAGACCATTTGTCCTTCAAATTATCCCAGAAGAATAATCACAAGGAAATGCAAGTGCTTAATATGTCTTAAGTGGTACTATACATTGCTAAATACTTCCCCTGCCAATTGTATTCATTAGAGAAGCTCTTAATCTTATTGAAATATGGAGAGCTCTTCACACTTAGGATTTTTGTGTCTCCTGTTTTTGTTCCCTCTGGGACCGGTACTCTTCCAATGGCCAGCTAGACCACTCTTGACTGTCTGCCATTTCTACTGCCTATATAATGACTTAAATGATCTCACATCAATTTTTCTAAGAGTTAACTTCCATTTTCTGTAGGGACATAAATGCTTCTAGAATATGCATTGTCTTCTTTATCCCCCCTTTTTGTTGGAGGGATAACAACAACATCAGAAGTTTCACATCCAATAGATAACTCTTTCATTAACTCTTCTTCCTTACAGCATCAGTAAAGAGGGAAGATGATGTCAGACTTACAGAATCACATTGTACTGTTTTTTTGTTCTTCATAGTAGCTAGTATAAAACTATATTTTGGATTTGTGACACAATAGCAGAGAGGATAACACAGCAGTATTTTAGCTGTTGCTAAGCAGTCATAGCCTTTTCATATTCCCAGACCACCCCACCAGTGAGGAGGCTGGGGGTGCACAAGAAGTTGGGAGGGGACAGAGCTGGGACAGGTGAATCAAACTGATCAAGGGGGTATTCCATATCATATGGGGTCGTGCTCAGCATGCAAAACTGGGGGAAGGAGGGACATTCCAAGTTACATCAATTGTCTTCCCGAACAACCATCACATGTGATAGAGCCCTGCTCTCCTGGAAATGGCTGAACACCTGCCTGCCCATCAGAAACAGTGAATTAATTACTTATTCTGCTTTTCCTGAGCACACAGCTTTTGCTTTACCTTTTGAATTTTCTTTGTCTCAACTTATGTGCTTTTCTTGTTTTGCCTTTCTTATTACCTTCCTAGTCCCTTGTTGGAGAATGGACCAAGGCACTGTATGGGACTTATCTGACTACCAGAGTTAAATCACAACACACATAAATCAACAATGTCTGTGCAGAGACCCTGCAGAGACAAAAGCCTGAGTCCCAGGCTGCAAGGAATAAACTGCAGGTACAGACCACACTGAAGGAAACGTCAGAGACAATGACAAGGAAGGCAGGAGACATGCCTTCTACCAGCAGCAGGAGGACTCATTCTCCACTTGCATATTTGCAGCTTTAGAAAATATATATTACCCTGAGAAAGGTGAGAAGGAAGAGCACTCAGAATAGAAACACCTGTGCACACTGAGATTGAAACAAATGTCTGCAAGGGATATGGTTGCAAATGATAGTGACTGGAGACAATGTTCTTAAGGCATATGTCCAACCATTTGCCAGCCACACTTGATGTCCTAGAAGTTTTACTGCATGGTCGAAGCTCATATGATGGGTGATGATGAGGCCTTTCCAGTCCTCCAACTGTTGGCTCTTGTGGCTCACAATGTGTCCTTGCAACAAAGGTCAGCTGCATCCTGGGATACATTAGCAAAAGTATTGCCAGCAGGTCAAGGGAAATGATTCTTCATCTCTGTCCAGCACTGGAGTAAAACATGTTTCCTACTATAAAAAAGGCATGGGTACACAGAAGTGAGTCCAGTAGAGATCACTTACATGATAAGAGGCCAATAAGGAGGTGTTATGATGGGCAGATTGGAGAAGAAAAATGTGATGGGAGATCTTATTGCTGTCTACATCTACATAATATGAGGATGTAAAAATAATAAAGCAGGACTCCTCTCAAAGATTTAGTAATAGGACAGAAGTCAAAACACTTAAAAGTCTGACTACATATAAGAAAATACTTTTTTTTCATGGGGGAGATTAAACCTACAATCTGCCCAGGGAAGCTGTGGAAATTGCATGTCTGAAGATATTCAAAGCTCCAAGCTGGATGAGGCCCTGAAGACATTTGCCTTTCTGGACCAGATATGAAGAGGGCATTAGAATCTACGACATCAAAATGCTCCTTCCAATCCAAATTATTTGTGATTCTGTGATTTCACATTCTTCTTTCTAAATTACACAACTCTTATGGCTATTCCCCCCCAAATACAACTTACATTGGTGTACGTCTCTGTGAGAGTCTGTGTGGCAGGTACATTAACCATGTATAGTGGTGTTGAATTACAATTAAGTCCTTTAGTTCTTAGTCTCCCCCCAAAAATTTCCACGTCTTGTAGGAGGTGTTGTGTGGCTTCAATGCAGAAGTTAAAATTTATTCTTTTGATGTGTCATAGGTAAGAACAGATGAGGAGACAGAATTAACTCTGTGTTTAAATTTAAACAGCCTAATCTCATTATTTATAAATTATAAGTATTTTTGTCTGCAGGTTTTGCTACATCCTAGTTGAAGGTAATGGTGACTGCCTCCTAATTCATTTAAATGGACCAGATACTTAAAGCATGTATAGAATTGCTTCTTTCTAACCTTATTTGGAGCGTTGTCCTCTAATATTGAAAGTTTTGTGTTTGCTAGTCAGAAACAACTCAAATTAGGAATCTTATAAAAAAGCAGATGTTCCTCACAGGGCTACTCAAGTCAGCAAAAGAACCTAAGATTAATGTACATAAATGAATATTTAATTAGAATTTTCTCCTTTACATACATGGCTAAATTCTACTAACACCATGAATTAAACTGTGCTACACCCTTCTAGCTACATATTAAAATAGAAATGCATTTTTAAAATATCTCCTTTTTTTAGATATTAACCTTATTATATTATAGACAATATTATCTATAAAAGTATATGTACAAATATACAATACATATTACACAAGCTTTTTCCAAATGTGTGGTGTTTTTTTGTTTGTTTGTTTTTTAACGTAACACACATTGGTGATTCGTACACCAATAAATATATAAAATAGGATTAGCTTATTTTATACAAAATTTCTCAAAAAATAGCATAGGAAGCTCTCATGGAACAATTTTCCTAAAGGTAAAATTGATTTAAGTGTTATTTACAGAATAGTATATCTCTATGCCATTTTAATATTAACTAGAGAGAATACAAGACAGATCCTAACATTTCTGGCAAATAAATATGCCCCAGGACACTACTAATGCATAAATATAAAGTGAACTTCACTATCATGATGGTCCTTTATCTTGGAAAAGTGCTTGTGTTTGTAATGACTGCAAATTGTTCCCTAAAAAGAGATATTTTCAGGAAACCTGTTCTCAATTCTCTTTAGCCAGAGAAAATGTTAGACTCAGAGCTGTTTCATCTGGTGTTATATTGCACACTATAATTTGGCATGATTCTGTTCTAACAAAGTCCAGGTTTGGAGATAGAAGGATTGCTGAAGTTTTGATCTGATATAAATAAGAATTGAAACTATACAAACCACAGAGTATGCTGTTTTCTTCTAGTTAGCGCAGTAAAAGTAATATATCCTCACAATATCACTCACTGGATTTAGATATAATCTGGGATTTGATATCACCCATAGAAAACAAACACTTTTTCATGAACTGCCTAAAGTTGAAACACTTGCAAGGCTTGACTTGGAAATTGTAGCAGGGGAAGAATGGGCATTAGATGTTACATATTTCTTCATGGAAATGCAAAGATCAGAGGTCTCATCAACATTCTTCTTCAGTTTTACCAGCTGAGTCTGGCAGGGAAAGCTTCCATTGCAACCTGTGATGTTTTCATTCATATGACTACGTGAAAGTGTCTATAAGTGGGCCAGTTTTCCTTTTCGAAGTTTAGTTCCTGAAGATTCTGTCTGCTCAGCTGGTAGAGTCTGGTGAGAGATACAGCTCTTGGCCATACATATGAGATGGGCTCCACAATTGAAGCTGACCAAAAATCAATCACAATGATGTTAGACTGGATGTTAGACATTCAACTCACTTCCAGGAACAGGAGGCTCAATTTAGTAGGCAACACATAGGTCACCGGAATAGCTGAAGCTGCCCTGGGATAGCCTACCTGTTCTACACATGCTGATAAAGAATGAACAAGTCAAT
This sequence comes from Picathartes gymnocephalus, assembly GCA_013390045.1. Classification (NCBI taxonomy): domain Eukaryota; kingdom Metazoa; phylum Chordata; class Aves; order Passeriformes; family Picathartidae; genus Picathartes; species Picathartes gymnocephalus. Next base: position 17,441 of record WEKY01008146.1, read on the forward strand.
AAAAGAAGAGAATTAAAAAAAAAAAAAAAAAATTTCTATAAATGCATAATAAAGAGGAGAGGTAAGGAAAATTTTCATCCTTTATTGGATGCAGTCAAAACATAGTGACAAAGGATGAGGAAAAGGCTGAGGTATTTAATGCCTTCTTTTCCTCACTCTTTACTAGTAGGACCACTTGTTTTCTGGATGCCCAGCCTTCTGAGTTGGAAGACAGGGACAGGGAACAGAACAGTCTCCATAACACAAGGGAAAATACTCAGCAACCTGCTACACCCCTTGGAAATACACAAGTCTATGGGGTTAGATGGGATCCACCCTGGCAAAAGTTCTCACCAAACCGCTCTTCATCACTTACCAGCAGTCCTGGCTAACCAGTTAGGTCCCAGATGACTAGAGTTTAGAAAATGTGATGTCCATTGCCAAGAAGGGCCAGAAGGAGGATTTAGGGAACCGAAGACCTGTCAGCCTGACCTTGGTGCCAGGTCATGAGTACCATCATGGGGCATGTACAGGACAAATAGGTAATCAGGGCCAGCTAGCATGGCTTTATGAAAGGCAGGTCCTGATTGATCAACCTGATCTTCCTCTGTGACAAGATGACCTGTTAAGTGAATGAGGGAAAGGCTGTGGATGTTTCTTCCTGGACTTTAATAAAACCCAGGACACTTGTTTCCCACTGCATTCTCCTGCCGGAACTGGTTGCTCATGGCTTGGATGGGTGCACTATTCACTGGATTAAAAACTGACTGTATGGTTGGGGCCAGAGAGTGGTGGTGTATGGATTTACACACAGATGGCAAATGGTCATGAGTTATCCAGACCTCAGTATCAGGGCCAGTCTTGTTTAATAACTTTATCAGTGGTCTGGATGAAGGAATTGAGTGCACCCTCAGACAGTTGACACCAAGTGGTGTTTTCGATCTGCTCAAGGGTAGGAAGGCTCTACAAAAGGATCTGGAAAGGCTGGATTGATGGACCAAAACCAACTGTATGAGGTTCAAGGCCAAGTGACGTGTCCTGCCCTTGTGTCACAACAATCCCATGGAATGATATAGGTTTGGGATGAGTGCCCAGCAGAAAAGAACATGAGAATGCTGGTCAACACCCAGCTGAACATGAGCTGGCAGTGTGTCCAGGCGGCCAACGGCATCCTGGCCAGTATCAGAAATAGCGTGGCCAGCAGGACCAGGACAGTGATCACATCCCCTTACTTGGCACTGGTGAGGCCGCATCTCAAACCCTGTGTCCAGTTCTGGGCCCCTCACTTACAAAGAAAGTTACTGAGGTGCTGGAGAGAGTCCAGAGAAGGGCAATGGAGCTGGTGAAGGCTCTGGAGCACAAGTCTTTTTAGGAGTAGCTGAGGGAGCTGGGGTTGTTTAGCCTAGAGAAAAGGACATGCAGGAAAGACATCACTCTCTACAACTACGTGAAAGGAGGTTGTAGCCAGGTGGGGGGCTGTCCCTTCCCCCAGGTAAAAAGCTGTAGGACAAGAGAAAATGGCCTCTCATTGGAACAGGGGTGATTTAGATTTGATGCCAATTGTCTGGTCAAAAGTCTCTGCTTTTTTTGGGGTGGCAGGTGAAGATGAAGTCCCTGGGACATTGCAAATGGAAATAGGTTTGCCATTTAAGAAACTGAGTTTATGCCAACTTGCTGGCAGACAAATTTTAAGTTTCTATTTTAGGTTTCATTTCAAACTAATTCCCATTTCTAACAGAGAATAATTACAGCCTCCCTCTGTTAATTTTAATTTATTTGATCACTCAATTTATTTTCAGGATCACACATTTTGGCATTTCTTTCCAAATTTTCTCTGACGCTTGCTATTACTTTATAAATTGCAGAAAATTGTTCCATATTTTCCATTTTAAAAGTGATACATAGTAAATATTCTTAAATTCATATATCTATTAAGCACGAAAAAATACACACACACAATATCACAATTGTCTCTTGTTTGGTCCTATTCTGTACTCATCATAATTGTCATGAAATACTTATTACTATATTAGGCAATGAAGTAATAAATTACATTTTTTTTCCTGTAGGCTATGCATATTTTGCAGTGCTAAATTGTGGACCTAACCTTGAACTCATACCCTCTAGAGGCACTTCTCTATTAAGAACACAGGCAATTTTAAGTTGTCAGGATGAAGTCTGAACTTGTGAAAGCAAAACCAGAGCTAAGTCTCAGCTGTGACAATGGACTGAAATCTCATCAGTGACCCTAGCCTTAGTATAAAGATAGAGAGAATTCTTAAATACAAACTTGTGTTTTGTTTTTTTTCATTTGGGGTTTTTATGTCCAGTTTTTTATGCATTCGATATTTACAGGTGTATATTTATGCACTAAAAACAACAGAAAGGCTTAGCTCTCATTTTGAGGATTTGCATTGTTTTTTAACTTGTGGTTAATTCTAAAATAGAATTAATAGTTCCTACTAGTTTATGAGGGAGGATTTTTAGAGACAACTAATGGTTGGGGTTTTTGGGGTTTTTTTTAAGATTAAGTACAGCTGGGTAAAATGATGACAAGCATTTGGGCATGCAAGCCCATCATCAGGTTTAAAATAGAAACAGCAGCCTTCAGGCTAAATACAGGATAAGGGAAATTGCTCTGGGTTTAACTTCATTGTGTTAATCTTTTGGACAAATTGAAGGAAAGGCATCGAGCACTGGTGGAGCTGAGGGAGATGTGGGTGAGATCCCAGCTCATAATGGAAAGAGAAAAGCAGTTAATTATTACTTTTGGTATAGTGAAGAATAAGATGTAAGCAAGGCAAAATGAATACACTGTCAAACCGGTATCTATTGAGTCTGCAATTTTTAGTAAAAAATGCATCTCTAATTCAGTTCACAGGCTTGACCTTTGAGATTATTGTATACATCACATTTGAATCAGTATTTGGTGGGCAGAGGGTGAGGTCTCCTAGCTACAATTTTTTAAAATTTCTCTTTACTGTTTGATTTTCTCAATTTCAGGCATATGGAATTAAATGTGAAATAAGGCTTTTTATGTGTGGAATCTGTGGATTTTGTTCTGTTCCTCTTGTGGGTGGGTTGAAGGAGTAGACAATGGAAAAGGGTGGGAGAGGACTCTTTCTGAGAATGAATCAGAAATTGAAAACTCTAGCAAGTGGATAAAATTTCCTTAGGAAATCACTCAGGTCACCCAGTTTACTCCAGGAAGCTGTATTTCTTGTGGCTACTTCTAAGATTTCAGGATATGGTTTAAATGAGTATAGTAACCGGTGGCTGAATTTTTATACAGCATGAACATAAACTTTGAGTGAAATCCAGAGTTTAGACTGGCATTTAAGGTCACTGATAAGCACAAATGAAGCTGTATAAATCTCAAAATATATATCACTATGCTGCATCTCTGTCATTTTGCCAGTCCCTCCTCTTCCATCACATAAGGATAAAATACTTCAGAACCTGCTGTGATATCTTACTTTAAAAGTTGATGGATATCTACATCTTCTAAACAGGCAAGTTAACATATTTAGGGTTGGGGGTTTTTTTGTGCTGTCCTTTTCTGATTTTGAGGCTTAATGGAGGCTCACAAGTATATTTTTGCCACCACCAGCAAGATACCGAAAGCCCTTGCTAGTTCTTCAGGCCATTTTATTATTGTGATGATATGCTGGTGGTTGTCTTCATATGCCAATGCATACACCATATGTATGTCTTTTATCTCTGTATCTTCTCTCTCTTTTTATCACACACCCCAAAGTTCACACCCTAAAGTTCTAAATATATTTGGGAACTGGGTTTTTTTTGTTTGTTTGTTTGTTTTTTGGGTTTTTTTTCTTAATTTTGTACATTCGCTCCTGGTCACTTATTCTAAAATAGATTTTGATTCTCATAGTTAAACATCATGGGAAATAATTGTAATGATGCTATTACTGGAAGCTGCTGACACGTCGTCATGGGTTGAAAAGTGATTTTTTCCCTGCAAGAAACTTGACAGTTTCCTTCAGGCCTGAGAGAACCAATTAGCTGGCTAGCTCTAAGATGGACACTCTGTTTAACCACTTAAGAAGCTGAATATGCCTTTGTGATTCACATTTAAGAAAGGAAAAGCCCGGGAATATCTCTCTTGCTTCCAGCTTCTGAACAGGTAACAGGGGGCCAGCGTGGCCCGGCAGTGCAGGACTGGGCCGGGCTGGGCCAGGCCCCTCGGTCGGGCCCTGCCGGCTCCTCGGGGCTGTGTCTGGGTGGGCCAGGCAAGGCCCACTTGGCTGGGCCAGGCGCGGCTGAGATCCTGCCACAGCTGAATCCTGGCCTGGCTGCTGGCATCCTGCAGCCCCTGCCTCCACTCTCTCCCCGAGAAAAGTTTGCAGCAACTTTGGCCGCTGCCCAGCAGAGATCATGTGACCAACAACAGGGCCCAGGAGAGATCACAACTCTCTCAATACACAGATGACACTTACAGACATCAATCCTCTCTCCAGGAAGAGGAAAGGAAAGAGTGAAGGCACGTGAGGAAACCAACACGGAGACCCCAAGGTCAGTGAAGAAAGAACCAAAGCCCAGTGGGAGGAGAAAGAGGAGATGCTTTAAGCTGAAATTCTTTTGTAAGGCCATGGTGATGCACTATGATATATCAGACTATTCCTTGTAACTCATGAATGCAACTGGGGAGAGGCAGTGTTCTAACTACAGCTTGAGCAAAGGCACCAATGCTGAAGCAAGCAGATGTGGAAGTATCTGTGGTTTAATGAGAAACTTGAACAGAGAGAGATGGAGAACCATGCCACAGAGATGGGAGAGATGAGAACCCTTGCCCCAGGGACAGAAGAGAATTTTTGCTCCCAGAGATAGGGGAAGAGAGCCCTTGCCCCAGGGATAGGAGAAACCTTGCTTCCAGAGAGAGAAGAGAAGACCCTTTGCTTTTCTACTAGAACAGCTCATCCTTAAAATAGTACCCCAGTAGACAGAGATGAGCCCTTGAAAGCAGTTGTGGGAAGAACTGTGTGTCGAGGGAAGGGACTTTCACACTGCGACTAGATTTCCTTTCAGGGCGGCTGATTTGCTGTGATATTGGAGCCACGAGAGAACTGTTTTCTTGTGGAAAACTCTCCATGGCATGGCAGGAGAGACTCCGCAAGTGAACTGCACTCTTTTAGAGGTGGTAAACTGACTGAAAGTCTGAGGTTTTGTCTCTTTATGTTGTTGGTGGAAAAGAGAAAATGAGGTGGGGGGAGGAGAAGTGTCTGAAGGTTTATTCTGAGTCTTATTATTTTCCTTTACTTCTGTTAACAAAGCTTTCTTTATATCTTTTAAGATTTTGAGCCTTCTTTGCATTTCTCCTAATCCTTATCCTACAGTAGAAAATGAGTACATAAATTTGGTGGGTGCACTGGTGTTCAGCCAGAGTGCTCAATCCACTACACTAAATTAGTGTCGTGTGAGGATGGCGAATTAAAACCACTACACACATAAATCTTAAGTGAGCTTCAGATTTGTTTTTTGCCACTGCAAGTATCCTTGAGGACTTAGCAAGAAAGTTAGAAATACATGTCATGGTAAACCTGAAAAATATGAGAAGCAATATTAAAACCGTGATATAATTGGTCCTGAAGATTTAAGCCTTCTACAGTCTATAGTTACTTTTGTCTAATGAGCAAATGCAATCCTAAAAGATCATCTACCTTATAGAAAACAGTTAGTTTGACTTTCTAGTGGAGACAAGATGAAGAGAAAGAGATCATGACTGTTTAAGAAAATGATGGTTCTTCTTTTATTTCACCTTCTATCCAAAAGATAGAATACCAAAGCAAACACACACTCAGTAAATACCTGAGTGCTCCATGATACTCCAGCTTGTGATTTTCTTTAAAATTGATTTCTGTTAAGTAATTCTAATGTTTGATGTGCATAAATGGCAATGACTATTTCATATGCTCGTCATCAGTATGTTGTTTGAAAACATTGCTAGAAAATTATCTTATTGACTTGAGATCTTGGGTTAGATGCTTGGCCTTGCTGCTGACTTAATACATAACAGATTAAAGCTGATTGGTCAAAATGAATTGGAGGATTTTGAAAGGCAGTGGGGTAGAAATTTTGGTCTTTTAAAATGGCAAATATAATTTACTGCCCACTTGAAATCATCATGGCATATAAGGGCTAGTGAATCATGATGAACCAATGAATACTGGATAATTATTTAATATTAGCTGTGGAATCATGCTGAAGATGTAAACAATACCTTCATTAACGTCCTCTGAAAAAAAGCCAAGAAATATAAAACCTCTCTTTTTCAGTGTTTCAGCCATAGCTGTTCATTGGTAGCATAAGAAAAATGCACAAAATATTTCCAGCTTTCTTTAATTTCCAACTACTCTACAAATAAGCACCATATATTTTTTCTTTACTGGAATAATGATGATTACTAATCTTGTCATACAAAACTATTTTACACTGTTGATTTTGTATTGTACAGTTTATGCACAAGAATAACCGCATTCACCTGTTTCAAAAGCACCAGAGCCCACCAGGAACATTTGATGTAGATTTTTGTTCTCTGTTGTAATTTTTGAAAGGGTAAAATTTATCTTGGAAGTATGCTGAATGGTTCTAAATAATTCAAGTACCTGCAAATTGTAAAGTATGCCAAATAACAAGCAAAGTTTACAGTACTTTTCCCCCTAACACTTCAATAGGTAAATTCCATGAGAAAGTGGCAAGTAGCTGCTGAGCCTTTCCTGTAAAAGGAATTAGCCTCATGATGCCAGTAAGTGATTCCGTCACTGGATCCAGTAATGTAAGTATTCACCTGTAGCCACAAAAATCACCCCATTAATTCCTCTTGTGCTCTTGGAAGTAGGTTTGACATCTGGAGTATGCTAAGAATAAGAGATTTACTTTATCGTTTATTTAGACTGCAGCTTGCAATGCCCAAGCCCAAGAGAGTCCCAAACCGCAGTCACACAAGTTGCAAATCTCATCCTCTGGTCCTTTTTCTTAACCATTCTATTTGTTCCCATTGTATGTCCCTTCTCCTTTCAAGTCTCCTCCAAATACACAACCTGTCCTTATTTATGTTCTCCCCATTGATCTCAATTTTACTGCCTTTGCAGCCAGCCTTGCTAGTTCTGATACCACAACCTGGATCATCTGTGAATCTTATGATGTCACAGATGGATGTAGGAGGGCATCTTACCCTCCCCACAAGAGCTTATCTGTAGCTTGTTAACCAGTCAGATAACTCAAACAGGACAAGCTGTCTTAAAGTGAGTTATTTTGCCACTGTGAGGGTAACATAAGTCTGGTATCTTCCAACTTCCAATAAACATCTCACTGTTGAAGTGAAATCCGGAAAGATAAACTGGATTTTTGATTAACAGTCATTCACTTTACAACTATAAAAGCCACAGCAAGCTTTCAAAAAGTAGAAATCTTCTATATTTTTTTCCTGGAATTGTGTGGAGTTTCTCCTGTGAATAGGGACACCTATTTCCCAGTTAATTCCCAGAGACTGAGTGAAAGAATCTGTGTACGTTATCATCATTTTTGTGGTAAGTTACATTCAATTCCCTATTGAGACTATTTCTTTGCTAGCTTTAATATAGGTACCTTGATATCATGCACTGTTTTATGTTGTGCTGTAATCTACTAGTAGTCCTTTTAGTTTTATACTGTGTAGTAAGCAATTTTGATTAAGATCTTTTTTCTGTTTAATACATAATTTATTTTTATAAATATATCTGATTTGCCATCATCAAAACTTGTGGGCCAAAGTAATTCCTTAAATTTAAACTGTTGCCAAAATCAGGTAGGATTTACCTGTATTTAAACCCCTTTCAGTGAAAGAGTTTAAATACAAAAAGGAGTCCTTTCTGACCTTCAAACTCAACAGCAGGACTTCTCTAATAAACTTCGTCTGAAGCTTCCGCTCTCCCTGAGACAATGGAACTACCAAGGCAATGCTGGCCTTGCAGTACTCTGCTCTCCAAACGGTTCCAATATTTTCCTTCTGCTGCCTGCGTTGTTTAGATGTTTCTCACTTCTCCCTTAGCCACCTGTGCAATGTCGCAGCTCCTTATGCTGTCATTTGTCATGTCCATGAAATTCCCATGTCATGACTATAATTTTTTTCTGCAGTTCTAATAAATTCATGATATGAGGCAGGAGATACATAGTGTTCACAGTGAAGGGAGAAAATGGGCTTAGTGGATTAGTAAAACTCATCCACCTCATTCACTCATGACATGTCCTTATGTGAGCTTTAAAATTTTTCTCATATTTTGAAATGATTAAAATAAAAATAAAACCAAACTCCTAATGGGTTTTGGTCACATTTGTCATGTGAAAAGGGGATATTTACCTGACCCTTAGTGTGGGGACATTTACTCAACCCTTATTATTTAATTTTGCTGTCAGCACCCCAGGAAAGTCAAGACCCTTATGCCTGACAGTCTGTCAGTTAAGGGGACCTTCACTGAACACTGAACTGCTGGATTGGAGAGAAGTTTCGACTGACTTAGTCAGGGAAATACACCAAAAGCATAAGGGAAACCCATGAGTGAGTCTTCCACTATTTGAGTATATTACTCACTGCTGGTGACTGCCAGCACCTGTGAGGGACACACACTAAAAGTTTACAGAATAACATTCTTTATCAATGTAAAATTGTAACAGGTTAAGTTTTGAGGATTTTTGGTGACAGTATCTAGCTGCAGAAGCATATTCGAAGCAATACACAGACAAGTTCTAATTCCCAGTAAAAGTATTAGCTTGCATAGAGTGTGGTTCTTACCCAGTAGGTGTACCTATGAGGGAGAAGACAGGTTCAGCTCATCGACTGATTCTAGTAGTTATGATGGTCTCCCCTAACTTTTCCTCTCTTCTTGACTTAGTTTTATGCTATTTCTTTATGTCTAGGTGAAGATGGAGTGACTCAAGTCATGCATATCTTTGTAATTTATTGGTGTAGAATCATCTCATTTTGCTTTTAAAGATACAGTAAAAATAAAATAGAGAGCACATGTTCAGTGAGAGGTGGTTGTACCTTGGAGACAGGAAAATTTTGGATGCAGGTTTGCATTAATATTACAATTAGATTGTAGTGAACCAAGTTCACCCAAGGAGAGTGATTTTGCCACAGTTGCTGGCTCTGCAGCAGGACACTTCCTGTCTCCTCTGGCTGACAGGTGGAAAGTGGTTTCTCAGCTGTAAAGTACCACCGAGTTCTCCCCCCTGCAAGGATTTCAGCAGAGCCTGGCCGAGGTGTCTCCACTCTGCTCTAACTTCTGTTCCATCTACTCTAGCAGGAGCTATGGCTGTGGGGAATCATCATGGAATAAGTTTCCAGCATACCAATCACATTCCATCCAGAGAAGTGAAGTCACTAGGGAAATATCCACTTCTAAACTTGACAATTATATATAGACTGTTTTTTGTTCTGTATTAACAATTTCAAAACTGAGTGAGTTGTCAGCTGGTTTGCTGATCACCAAGCCTGTAGTTTTTAATTTGTTACTTTTGAAAACAAAAAATACTGATTACAGAAATAAAATAGTAGTGTTATAAGCATACTTTGCTGGAGTGGAATGAGAATCAGCTGATAAAGAAACAGAAGCAGGAAAACAGAAATAGCAGTTGATGTGAATATTTCTGCTTTAAGTAGGATGTGAATTTGGGTATAAATTCAGAGTGGCAGCTGGCTGATAGCAAGATGTATCTACAGGTTATGTTATTCAGTGGCATTTTGGTCATAGAATGAAGGCAAAGATTGCCTTTGTCTCAAGGTTTGGGCTTATGTGTGCCACAAGAGTTGCTGAAAGCATTTACACTACTTCACATCATCCGCGAGATAATGGCCACATCAGAATAGAATATGCCATCTGAGTGACACAGGTTAGTTGCAGTTGCAGCAAAATAGAGAAAATCTTTCAATAAAAACATTTAGAATAGGAAAAAGGAGACCAAACCCATTATGACTTGAAAGTTAATATCCAGAAGATGAAAACATATGTCCAAAAAGACTGAATATTTTTCTGCTGCCATGATCAAAAATTGATGACTAGGAGCTATTAAACACAGTAACCTCAACAGATGGTTTTGCTACACAAATTAAATGTGTGTTTGCTGTAGAAGCTAAACAACCTGTAGACATAACAAGTAACAGAGTATCATAAAGAATGAAAAAATTCCTATACCTAACTGGAGTCACAGCTTTCAATCTGTTTTTTGGGGTTTGTTTTGTTGGCAGTTGTTTGCTTTATGGGGTGTGAGGGTGGCTGGAATATGTTTGTTTATTTTATTTTAAAATATTGTCATTTTTCATAGATCAACCTCAAGAAGCTGCTTGTTGTCATGAATAAATCAATATAGAGCTTAAAAGAGGTGCAGCAAAGAATTATGAGATCATATAAAACATTCTGCAGCCTCACTTCCTTTGATGAACAGATTTGCTAAAATAATTAAGTGGCTTAAGTAATAAGGAAGATGACTACCAAAGTCAATTAAAACACTTTAAATTGTTGTTATCAGCTATTCTTGATTTCAGATTTACCTGTATTTAAACCCCTTTCAGTGAAAGAGTTTAAATACAAAAAGGAGTCCTTTCTGACCTTCAAACTCAACAGCAGGACTTCTCTAATAAACTTCGTCTGAAGCTTCCGCTCTCCCTGAGACAATGGAACTACCAATGCAATAGTTGACTATTTTCTGTCCGTTCTTCTGCTGCTATTGTAGAAAGTATTGGCAGAAGACACATCCTATTTTATTTGTCTTTTTGATGCTTTTGAAAAGTGTTCCTTTCTGGCGTTACAGCAGATTTCAATTGATTAAATAAACCAGACTTTTCTTGCACTGTCATTAAAGTTCTTTCTGCATATCAAATGGAATGTCTTCAAGGCTGGCTAGAAAATCATTCTTCAGATTCCCCAGGGAATCTTTTTATCTATTCTCTGATATGTTCCAAATATACAGAATATCCTAATGCCAAAATTTGGAACAAAAAAATCCTGTAGCGCTATGTTTCTGGTGTCTCACCATAGTTTGAATTCTATACATTTAACTGTTTCAAACCCAACAGCTTCTTGATGTACCTTAACAAAAAACAAGATGAAGCACATCAAGATATGACTTAATATAATGTGAACATCAGCTGTTTCTAATATTTTTTGCTACAAATAAAAACGAAAGAAACAGTACTAACCTGAATTAAGACAGAACTGAACAGTAGGAACTAAAAATTGATATAGCAAATGTATAGAGAAGTTTGTTTCTAAAAGCATTGTTGAGGATTTACAGTTCCTGTTTTGTGTTATGGGAAGAGTGTATGTTCAAGCTTTGAAAACCAGTCCAATTCACTTAGGAGTGAATTCCATTCACTCTGTGAATTCAAACTGTTAACATCAAGAGCCTTGGAAGACCTTGAGTTCTGGTTACAATGACTTCACTTGTTCCTAGAGCTATATCTTTATATTAGAACCATAATAGTCCAAAAATAACCCTCAGAAAGTTTTACAGACAGAAAATAGGCTGAATATTAAGAAATCAAGTTAAAAATAAAAACAAAACTGTGGAGCCTGTGTTACGAAGTTTTGTACTACTCATTTCTCAATCTCATTAATCCCATTTGATACTTCTTAGAGGATCATTGACAAATTCATAACATTTCAATGGTATCTGATCTCAAAAAAAGAAAAATCCATTTTTGAATTTTTCCAATGAGTTTATATAAGTATTCTAGATATAATCAAACTATCAGAAATCCTAGTCACTTGCACAAGATATCACAAATATACTGCTTGGAAACTCTGCCGTGGGTATTTCAGATTTCACAATGAGAGTATGGATATAACAAATACAGGAAATAATATTCAGGTGCAGAAACATCTCAGAAAAACTCTTCCATGACTCAAGAGCAGCTTTTGATATCTTAGTTCAGGGAAGAGACAGGAAAATTAACTCGCACTTTGCTATATGCATTGTAGAAAGAGATTCCTTGAGATAATTTACTTTGCAATGAGTTATTGCTTTCTCACAGCCTGAAAACCTATGATTAAAAAAGATTTGAGACAGACCTAGTTCAGATATTACTGTGTTCACATGAAATGAATGGTTTGGAGCAGTAAACAAGCTAGTGTCCTCAGGCAGAGGAATAGTCTAAGGCTGCTTCATTTGCCTTCCTTAGAAATATTTGAGTGTGCTAGTTTGTAGACTGGGAAGCACAGGCGGTTTTTCATGTGCATAATATTTGGTAAATTAATTTTGATATAGTTGCAGTTAGAAACTATTCAACTCAAGCTCTTTAATAAGGATCAAAGCAGTTTATGGATTTATTAATGTGTAATTAACTGAAAATAAGTGACCTATATCTTCAAGTTCAATATCAGCAATACAAGAGGTAAATCATGGCATTAAACACTTAAAAACAGGAAGTTAAGATGGTAGCATCAGGGAATTCATGCCACTGTGAAACTAAAGTTGAGCTACATTGAAACATATGATGGAGGTCTTGAATGTGTAATTGATACTGAAATAGTGACAATAAGGAATAAACTTTAGATAAAGTTTCTCCCAGTGAGAGAGGTTATGAGCCTGGCTTGCCCAAAAATTTTAATATATATACAGTTGTCCTGGTTGGTGAAACCTAAATTGCTCCTGTACATAATTAAACAAGTAATGAATATCTGTAGGTCTTTTAAGAACTTTCAAATCAAAAGCAGTACAGATGTTCATTTCAAAGGTTAGCTTTGACATTGTTAAGCTTATTTGAAAACACACACATAGGTATCTTTACTTAGAAGTACTTAAAAGAACTTAGAAACAATGTGAAGTATTGATTCTTTCTGAACCATAGGGATGTGTGTGGGGGGTGCGAATTAGAATATTTTATCATCAACCTATCAACCTAAAGAAAACAGTAAGGGAAGGAAGATTTTCTGCTGCGTTCTTGAAATAACAGCTAAGGCTAGTCATCTGTTGCTGTAGATACAACATAGTCACATAAAAGTAGGAAGCCTGGAGATACCTGACCACCCAAAGATGCCTTGTTGAGACTGTATTTCTTTACTAGAGTCCTCATGACAGTCAGAATTTTAGATGTGTGCCTCATTAATTTCAATGTTTCCTATTTTTTGTCTTCCTTATTCACTTAGAAGACTTCACTAATCCATTATTTTGAATTATACCCTTAAAAAGGATAGCAACAATTCTTACATTTACTATAAATGAGTTTTAAATTGTTTTTATGTGCTCTGCTCTCCTTTACCTTCAGATCTAAAAGGTGATTTTACTGTGATTCTACACAAACCAGGTGCCTTGGTGTAAAGATACTGATATTTAAATATTTTACTATTCTGCAAGATAATTAGCACTTCTGATGTTCGTCTCTGACTCAGTTATTTTCAACTCTTATTTCTGCAAATATTTCTTAGTAAAGATACTTACTTGAAAAAACTCATATCTGTAGTTTTAACTACTTGTTTTCTTTACACTTAGTACTTGAGTTCTATTTATAGTGTAATGTGACTAAGGCAGAAGATTGTCAGGATTTCAACAACTTGCGTGTTCATCCTGAGGCAAAGAGGTGCTACAGATTGCAATTACAATGGTAGCTGCAATTTTATCGTGGCTCTACAGTCAGAAAAAAATCAGGAGAAAGTGCATCCTTGGCTAGCAGGAAATTTCTCAGCTCTTGCCAACCCGAAGTAATACAAGGACTAGAAAATTTCTTTCCAGTGTGGCAGAACCAGATTTTGGTCTGCAATCAGTCAATAATATTTCTATTCCAAGAACTTATTTTAACCTATTACTACCTATTTCCAAGTTAATAATGTCATACCAGGTCCATTGGGATGAAAATGAGCTCATATATCAAGGCATTTAAATGGAAATTTCTAACTGCATATGACAGCATCCAACTAGATATTTGACTGAATTTGCTAGACATAGATATCTAGTTCAGTCTGAAATGTTTTAAAAGATCCAAAAAATCCCCAGAAGGCTAGTCTGGGGTAGTCTTGTTCATTTCTGGAATGCAAGTGAAAGCTTGGCAGATATTCTGGATAGCTCAAATGAAGGTGTAAATCCATGTTAGATAAAAACCACATATATATTTTTACCTTAGAATATGGTGAATAGCATTCTCTGTTCCAACAGCCATGGTCAGTGCTCATCAGCTCATCTGAACTTCAGATATATTTTCTCTATTATCCATGCTTAAACATATATTTGTGCAAAGACATTATATTTAGAAACATACAGTTAGATGTGATTTTTAACACACTTGTCTCAATAGACATTCAGTCTTATCTGGTACATTTTGAAACTTCCTGTGTTCATCCACACACAGAAAAACTGTTTGAAACATAGAGTACTACTTAACAGTACCATAATGACTACATTATGACTAGCTACATTTTTCTTCTATCCTTCATTTGAAAATAAAATAAAAAGAGAAGAAAATGAAATAATTTTTCATTTTCATATTGACACATAAAATTTTGTTTGCCATAGAATTTGAGTTCTATAAATGGTACTTATTTTTCTTGTATTTTCTTTGCTTATTGCAGTAGCATTAAATAATAACCTCTCGACAACAAGCAGTAACACTTATGTAACCTTCCAGATTATTCAGACTCAACACTATCTAAAACATAATGTATTGCTTGCTTACCTACAAATTTCTTACTAGAAAAGATACTAGATTGGTATGTATGTTCACTTATACAATTTGATAAACTAATAGAAATACAAGGTGTTGCATTGAAAACATTTTCCATAAACTACCTGGTTTTCTCTTTATTTTAGCGACAAGTCATGGATGTGAAAGCTGATATTAAAATTCTGTTTTACAAAAAAAGAAAAAATAGATCATGCAATCTAACACCCACTTCATGAAAAGTTGTCTTTATCTTTTTATTATTTGTATTTGAACCAATAGGATATACAAACTTAATTTGATACTGGTGGAAAAAACATTCTGTAGCATGTAATGCGTTTTAAGGAGTTCTCAAGAATTTAATTCATTGTAAAGGGCAGCATATTTATACACTGAATCAGAGTTATTCTGCTTTTCTATATGAAGGTTATCTCATAAAGAAATTGAAATTTCTCCATTCAGGCATGTTTTGTTTATTTTCCTGTAATTTCATTTTAATACCTTTTTTTCTCTTTCCTCAGCATTGGTAAAAGATAAGATGTAGGCAATTGCTAGTCAGAGACATAAATAAAAGTCAGGAGAGGCCAAAGATAACTTCCATAAGACTAACTTGATTTATTCCATACAGACATTTTTCCATATGTTTTATTCTATGTTTGCTCTTTTCTTATACTTGCTTTCCATATGGCAATCCCTCCTCCCAAAACCTGTTCCCCTCTTTCAGTAGCATCTGAGGTTTTTGAAGAATGAATGAAAATGTGGGTCTACTGTTAAGATATTTATGATTACAAATTTGTGAGGACTGGAACTGATTATGAAACTGCCCATTTCACTGTACATATAAAAGTAAAAGAGATATTTGAAATTTATTCCCATTCAAATTATACAGCAGATTACAGTCTTCATTCAGAACATTCAAGTACATGAACAAGACCAACATGCAGATTAAAAAAAGAAAATTGATCCACACATTCATGGGAACAGATACAAAACATCCAAAACATCCACAAATACACACTTCATCACTAAAGTATTGCTGTCTTCTATCAGGTTGTAAAATGGCTGTCATGCTTTTTGAGTATTAAGCCCTTTATTTCACTTTCTGAAATTCCTGTTAGATAGCTACTACAGCTTTCTTGAATTGCATTCTCTGATTTTGCTTCAGCCTATGATTCTGTCTCAGACTGCAAATCTTAAGCATGGCATCCTTATATGTCATATCAATCATCTCAGATATTTTACATCATCCCACTTGCATCCCACTTGCATCTAATGTGATGATAATGTTCTTTCCATTTTTCCTTCTTCTGCTCCTAGGTTTGTTTAACATATGAATTTATTTTTATTTTTAAATTGTCATTATTATTTACTTATTCCACTGCATGTTTGGAGCTTTGTAGGCCAATATTGTGTCATCAGACTTCTACTATACCTTATAAGATTATAATTTATTCCTTATGAGAGAAAATAAAAGTTTTTATTGCATATCACTTTATAGGAATTTCTTTTTCCCTGCCCATCCTAGCCTTGCACACTTCCAGGAACGAGGTATCCACAACTTCACTGGGCAACCTGTTTTGAGATGTATCTCACCACCCTCACAGTAAAGATTTTCTTTCTAACATCTGATCTAAACTTACCCTCTTTCAGTTTAAAGCCATTACCCCTTGTGCTGTTGCTACATGTGCTTGTGAAAAATCCTTCTCCAGCTCTCTTTTAGACACTTTTTATGTACTGGAAGGTGTTATAAGATCTCCCTGAGGCCCTCTCTTCTCCAGGCTGAACAGCTCCAACACTCTCAGCCTGCCTGCATAGGACCAAACGGATCTAGTGGAGGATGTAGCTAGACCAGACATCTGTAAGGTCACTTCCAATCCAAAGCATGCTACAATTCTGTGAATATAGGCTTTGGCAGTAAATGTTCTGTTCCCTGCTTTCCCTCTTGGTCTGGCAGTGTTCTCAGGTGTCATATGTATTGTTTCCACTCAAGTGCTAATTCTGTGTCTCAAGTCTCTTACTGATTTCCTGTCCTTTTATGCATTTCAAGTACCTTTCTTTTAACTGATAGTTCACCATTTCTCAGAATGGCAGTCACAGTTAAACCACTTCACATCTAATCAAATAGAAACACAGGTTTTAGAAAACATGCTGCAAGAGATTAAAGCCCCCCATATCCTAAAATTAAAAAATCAATTTTGAAGTCACTTAAGGTGCCATTTTGTCTTTTGGCCCACTTGGTTCATCTCCTGAATATGAAAAGACAATTGATCAAATATCCCAATTCCTTCTTTTTTTTTTTTTCTCTAAGGAAATACTATCTTTTGAAAGTAATCCACTCGGAGCAACAAAAGTAGTCAGCTGGCAGTGATCCCAACAAATTATTTCCACAGTGGCAACAACTCTGACAGTAAAGACTTCTTTATATTTACCAGTCACTGTGTGGCTGAAGCAACTTAAAGCTCTAAAATACTTGGCAAAAAACAAAGTAAAAAAGACTGAGAAGTTATTAAACAGCTAACTAAAAGCTAGTTGTGGTACAAGTGTGCAAACTTGGGACTGGAAAAATAATCTGGGATGTTTTTGAGGCTTAAAGTAAATGGCATTCATTCTACCCACACAGTGTGTTTATATACCTATTATATTTGATTGAAATAAAAAGCCACTTGGAGATGAAAACCCATCCCACATATTTCAGATGGAATGAGTTGCCTTGAAAGAACAAATCATGCCTATCTTTTCAATTTAGTATAAGGTAACTTAAACAAATGGCTTATATTATGTCCTTACATCTCAATGACTAAAGTTTAGGTAAGATGAATTCTGTATGATTTCCATGATGTAAGCAACATTCTGGAGGACACTGAAGTATCCTAAGAAATTATTTTCTGCCATGAATGCAAACAATTTTAAATCAAGAGCAGTAGGAAAAAAGGTATTTTAATTTGTTATCCAGGATAACAAATTAAAAATCTAAGGATTCCCTTTCTCTGTCTGATTTGAACAATATTTCTCCTTAAAATTTCTATTTTTAACAAAATATTTATTCGTGCATTCATGATTTCAGTAATTGCATATTTTTATTTTTCCTTTTTTTTTTAATGATGTAATAACTGTCCCAACAGGAACACCATTACAATACTGCATTGGATTCCAAGATAGATGGCATTAGAAATAGTTTGTTCAGCACTGTTCCCAGAATTACTTGTAGTGATGTGTGACCTCCAAAATCTAAAGACAATAAAACCAAACCTAATTAAAATGAATTGTGATAACAAAATAAATAAATAACACACACACACACACACTCACTCACACACACGTACAGAAAGAAAGAAAAACCTCTTTTTGTTCTGGTTTGTGAGCCTGTGGTGAACTGAAGGTACTTTGGGGATGCAGCCAGAAACTACAATACTATTCTTTAAAGTAGCAACACTGTAACCTGAAAATTATCTCTAAAAGCATACAAATGCAGCAGCTGGGACACAGGAAGAAGCATTAAAACTAACAAACAAAACAGATTTAAAGTATCTTAAGGTTTAATATTGTAAGATTGGCCACAGCAATCAGTATCTTCTAGCAAGAAATAAACTAAAGTAATGAAACAGCTGCACATACTACAGCTGTTTCTTATAGTATCAGAAAAGATTTATCTCTGGGATTAAAACAGAGGTCTTTCTTATACCACCTGTATTTATTCCTTTGACTGCAACAAATTCTGGTTCAGGCCTTTAATAAGTCATATCATGTATGTTGAGATGAAACATTATCTGAGTGACTTGTTAATTAATTAAACTGATTTTTTTCAGGTATAAAACATTGTTTCCTGTAGAATCAATCACATTTTTCATGTTCAATAATTGAAGTATTGTTTTCTTGTTACAAAATGAATAATACTACTCAATTTCTTGCCCTCTGTAATTATTCAGACATTAATAATAAATTATGTTATGCATTAATCTTGAGGTAATATGAAGGAATAATTGACTGACACTGATATAATAGAATACCATCAATATTTTAATTTTAAATAGAATTGTTTCGAATGGCATTAATCACTAGAAACATGAGAATAATTCTGAAATTAGTTTAAATAAAATTGGATCATACTAACTTTCATGTATAAAGTACGCTTCTAAATAATCCACCTTGTTTTTGTTCACTATCTTCTCATTCACATCTGAAATATTAAGAATTCCACATGTGCTGAGATTTGAGCATACACAAAACTTAGTCCAGCTGGTCATCGACATGGCTCCTTGTCTCCCCTGCCTTGCCCTTCTTCGAAAGCCAATATTCTTCCATTCCAACTCTGCAGTCATAGGAGCCATCCTACCATGTTTCTGTGACTCCAATAAGATCATAGCCCTGCATAGCCCTGTGCCTGTCTCCAACGTCTCTTATATATTCCTTGCTATGAGTGTGGGTACAGACACATTTAATTTGAGACCCCAATGGAGCTGATTTTCTGACCAAGAAGATGGAATTCCTTTTGCTGCTCTTCAGGAGCTCTCCTGCTGACCTTCAATCCTTGCTCTGGGCTCATGGATATTGACACATACATGCACTTCTCTGAGGGGTTTTAGATGAACAAAACCAAGAAAGGAACAATTCTAGCTTCACAAGATGAAAAGCTGACATTCTACAGCTTTGAACTCCAGGAATTGAAATAAAGGCAATTTTACTCAGCAGCAGAATATTCTGATGAAGACTATTATTTTAATTAACAGTCAAATAATTTCAACGTAAAAATATCTTTGATGAGGAAATTAGCATATCTATATTTAGTCTAAAATTATGTCTCTTTTCTTCTGTAAGCCATAATATTATCAGACCTTGCTTCAGGGTCCAGTAGCTCATTCTTTAGGGAATTGAATTTGCTTGGCTGTATGTTAGGTGTAAAAAGAGATATGAGAGAAAGCCAAAAACAGAAAACAAAGAAGACTGGAAAAAGGAGTTTCCTTTTATGCTGTATTCACTTGTCATGATCTTCTTTATTAGAACTTGAAGAATGATATGTAAACATAAACACTACCTGTCCCATCTTGTCTTCTTTATTAATTCTGGTTTTGGAGACTCTCTCTATTGCAGTGTATTGTTGTAGGATTTTAGTCACTTTAACAAAATAGAATTTGTTTGCTGTGTTTTATGTTATTTTACCTAAAGTATTCTAAGTAAAAGAAAAATAATTTTAAGTGCCCGAGTTGTTTTGTCACATTCCAGGTACGAAGAAAAAATCAGGTTTATGACAGTCCTTAGTCCAAATGTAATAAAAATTGCCCCTGAAAATGTATTCTCAATGATATAGTGAGTTGCATTAACTAGTTAAATAAACGGTTTAAAAGTTCAGGGTAGATACTTGCATGCAATTTCAAGGCCTTTTCTGTGTTTGAAAGGCTGGAGAATAATAGGTATTTTTGTACTGTCAGAGGAGCACAATATGTTTTAAGAAGTAGGACTCTAAATAACTTTGTACCTTTTTAAATAATGCAGTAGTTGTATTTCAATGGGTAAAGATCCTTCAGGATTTTATTTTGTCAAAAGACATCTTTTACTACCATAAATACATTAGTGCCTCTTAATTTATAAATATTGCACTTTTTTGCCATAAAAGTGACTGAAGAATTTTAGCAAAACCTTGCTGTACAGAAATGAAAGAAAAGAAACATTTTCTTCTTTGGATAAAATGTTTTCTCTCTGTGTGAGACTGGAGACAAAATTAAAATTTGCAAAATTTTTTAGCTTCTGAGATATTTTCTCCTTGGCAGAGGATGAGTAGGCCTCTCTATTTACCTACATACTCATCCATAAGTGCTATAATTTGTATTAAATTATCTTATTTCTACTGATCTAAAATTTTCCTCTTTAGCAGAGATGAAAAACCCGGAACAAAGCTGCAACTACACCCTAAATGAAAGGAGGTACATTGTGGGGAAAATTGCCATGTACAATTAAGAATATCTTTGTTAAGGCTGCGGTCTCCAGATAATTTTTCTACCTTTGGGTTTGGTCTTAGTGTTGCCTTTGTTCCTCTTATCTGACTGTGAGATATTTCCCCTACATCAGTTGGCCAATCTTTTTCTCAGCTGAACTGGGGAACCGAACCTGTGAAACGGAAAAAAAACCCAAAACAACCAATCAAACAAACAACCAACCAAACAAAAACCAACAAACAACAAACACCCCGTCAAAAACAACAGCAACAACAAACAACAAAAAATCAAAACCCAAAGAAACTAAGAAACAAACAAACAAAAAAACACACCTCCCCAAAAAAACACAAACAAAAAAACAACCAACCAAACAAGCAAAAACAAAACCAAAAGCAAACCCCAAACCTTTCAAAATGATCATAGTTTCCTGGTCTACTTCAGTAGGTGCCTGGATAAAAAACTTTTGCTGGAATAGTGGAAGATGCTTTAGAAGAGCAAGAACAAGAAGCCAGAGAAAACTAAAGGCTGTGGTGCCCCAAAGCAGTATTATCTTCAAAGAATTTCAAGTGGAATTTTGCCATCAATACACACATTGTGGTATTTCCTTTTACCTGCTTTTCCTTTTAATATCTTGCTATTCCAGTTTCTAATTGTGCCACAAACCCTAAGGATAATTAAAAACTTATTACTACTCTCTTTGTTAACATAATTTTTATTTCAAACTTAATGCACTTTTTGTTTAAATGGTTGAATTTAAAGGATAATTTAAAGTTGAAACAATTCTAATCTGTAATCAGCTTCAATTGCTGCGCCTGTTTCAGATCTGGAGAGGAACTTTTGTGTTGGCAGCTGGTCTGTTTTTCCCACCTATATCAATCCAATAAAACTATAATTTATTTCTATTTATGAAAGAAGATATTTCTTTCCAATATTTCTGTGCTAATAGGCAGCTGAGAAGTTTCTGAAGTATTTCTTGTTTAGCAATTTGATCAATTCAAGAGAAAGAAAGAATCTAGATAACTTTTAGA
The DNA here is from genome assembly GCA_013390045.1 of Picathartes gymnocephalus. Taxonomy (NCBI): domain Eukaryota; kingdom Metazoa; phylum Chordata; class Aves; order Passeriformes; family Picathartidae; genus Picathartes; species Picathartes gymnocephalus. Next base: position 39,025 of record WEKY01008146.1, read on the forward strand.
TCTTAATAACAGTTAAGTATCAAGGAAACAAAAAATATGCAAGCTGTCATATCCTGTGCAGCTACAATTGAAGAAAAGTTGATCATAACGCTGGGACTGATTTCAGTAAGCTAACTTAAACTTCAAATATATTTTGTATGTCTACTTATATATACACATTCTAAAATATGTGTATATATAATAATGATTTTAACTGTATTATTTTATGCACACAATCTTTCCAAAAATAATTTTTCTTCTTTATAAAAAACAATCACTGTCTTGTATGTCAAGTCCATCCTGCAAGAATTCTGTTTTTAAAAATTTTATTTTTAGCATGATGAATGAAAAATTCAATTACAATTGCTAATATTTCTAGACATTGTAATCTATCTGGTACTAAATATACTCCTTGATGAAATTTATCTTCTAAACTTATATCAGGTCTTGAACCTGCCACACTAATGATTTTTGCACTTCAGAATTGCATGCATGTGTGTGTGAGTGTGTGCATGTGTGTGGTCACAACAGTTCCCTGAAGATTAGAACGGCTTTCAATTTTTTAATTATGATTTATTTAGAATCATAGAACTGTTAGGGTTGAAAGGGACCTTAAAGACCATCTAGTTGCAATTCCCTTGCAGTGAACAGGGATACGTTTTGTTAAACTACATTGCTCAGATCTCCATCCAGCCTGGCCTTGAAGACTTCCAGGGATGAGGCATCCACAATTTCTCTGGTCAGCCTGTTCCAGTATAAAGAATTTATTCCTAATATCTAATCTAAACCTACTCTCAGTTTGAAGCTATTCCTCTTGTCCTGTCTCTACATGTCTTTGCAAATAGTATCTCTTCATCTTTCTTGCAGGCTCCCATCAGGTACTGCAGGCTGCAATTAGGTCACCCCTAAGACGTCTCTTTTCCAGGCTGAGCAATCCCAATTCTCTCAAACTTTCCTCACAGGGGAGGTGTTCTATCACTGACTCCTACAAAAGAGGGGTTCTAGGTTTGCTCTAAAGTTACAAATGCATCTTCTATTCTCTTCTACACTGTCATTCATTGACAGTGAGAAGCAGCCAGACACCTAGTAAAGTTTTGAAAAGATCTTCATGAAGTCCATGGAAAATCAGTGTTATGCTGTGAATCATTGTGCTTCACAACTATGACAAGCTACTCCAAATAAAATAGATGTTCAACAACCTTAAATTTGTCTTTAATTCTATTTTAATTCTGTACTCTCTGGATTAATGTTTATTGCCTTCCTTTATCTCTTTTGTGGTATTGGAACCTTTGAATGGGCAAAAAGAAAAGTATATCTGAAATAGTGACAAGAAAAGTTGCTGTCATTCTAGCAAAGTGATTTAAAAAAGTCCTACGTAAAACTGCATCAGGAACTTTGTTTATTAAATAGTAACTGGCAGATAAGTGCACAGTACAGTTCTCAGACTTGTTCAAGTTTTAAGTCTATTTGATAGAACAGATATGGAGAAGTGATAAATGCATGTATTCTAATATATTTAAAGAAATATGGTTATAGATATAAATCCTCCATCCAATTTCTGGATTTTCTACGTACCACAAAACATTCTCAAGCAGAGTGATCTAATCTCAACAAAGAACGTAATTTATCAGAGTAATACAAGGCAGTAAACAAGAAGTCCTTAGAGTAACATATTTTTATGTTTTCTATGCAAAAAATACCTTCAAAATTAAATTGAACAATGAGAACTGGTCTAATTACGTAAAATTCACTTGAAAATAGCTAATTATTTCCATGTATTGTTGTCCTAATTTTTTTAGGTTTGTCCAGTTTATAAGTTACATTATGTGACCACTTTTCAGAATGTTTCTAGAGAATACCACCTATCCTACACGTGAGCATAGAATATGTCCTTGAGCTTAATGTTTTCTTTACAGTTTTGAAACAATTTTCTTTTTTCCCCAAGGATTCCTAATTATTTCTATAAATACTTGGGCATATTCATTTATCTTTAAATCATGTGGCTAATATAATGTCGGTGAATGTATAACATTTTAGACTCTTAAAAATTATTATTAAAGTTACATATAGATTCTGGTGTGATTAATTAATGATAAGGATAGATGAAACAGCACTCTGGAAACTGGTTACACAATGAATACTGTGTTAACTCACTGAAAAGTCATTTTCTAAATGAGAAATTTTTAAAAAATCTTTACAAGTTTCTATCCATCAAAATATAAAATATTTACATTTTCCTTATGTATACACCGGGCTTATCAAATAATGTTGATAAGTTAAGTGTCAACCATTCACAAAATGATTAAATGAAAAACATCTAACAACTCTGGAAAAGAATGTAACATTGTCAATTTTAAATCAGGGAATTCAGACATTTTAGTGCTGTACTCTCAGTCATTGTAGAAAGGTCATCCCAGATGGTGCAGATGACGCACATGGCAAACAGGAAGGAAGGCAGAAAGCACGTTTGAAGATAAGAGAAATAACACCTCATCAGTAAGTCTGACTGGTGTAAAAAATACCTTAAAAATTATTATGCTATTAAGTTATACAAAACAGAACAATCCCTTGCTATGCTGCTTTCTTCTTTGAGCTACAGGAGTCGTGTTGATACAAATGTGGCTTTATACAAGGGCTGGAAAGAAGAGAAATGCAGGAATATTTCTACAAATTGGCAATGTGTGGAGATATTGGCTGGATAGGACATCACAAGGTAATGGCCAGGGTGAAAATATAACAGCTGTGTTTTGCTTTGAATGGAGGGGGAACGGAAATGTAAATATATAAATATTACTACTTTTCTATTAAAGTCTGATGTGAGTTATACAGGTGCCCTAGAGCCTTGTAACCATCTGGGTGCTATGCTAGCTTGACAGGCTATGGGCAGAAACAATAGTCCTGCCAAGAAAAGTAACTGAAAGCAATCTGTGTTTTACCAGCCTGAAAAAATAGCATAGCTTATTTTTCAAGTGCAGTCCTCAGTTCATTATAACATTATGTTGCTTAACAATATTATCTGACTCCATGTAAAGCAACCAATTAAAGAAGCTAGTTAGGAGCCCTGTGTACATCAGCTGCAGGCTATAATTTGTCCTAGAAATCAGATAGAAATTGATGTAAACTGATATGAACACAACTGCATCTCTTCCACTGGTTATTCTTTTTAGACCCCCCTCCCCAGTCTCAAGAGATGAGGTGTGGCATTGTCAAAGTTTTTAATGAACTTCTTCTAAACCATTTTTATTTTCAGGAATGGAGTATGTGCCTTGAGGTTGTCAGCTTAAATCTTGCCTGGCACAAACTGCCATAGCTATACCAATTTAGAGTTTGCTCTTATAGATGATTATTTTTCTGTTATGACTTTTCTGTCATTTCATTTCCACTACAATGATGTTCAAATGCCTCTCTCTGAAGGACATGTCCTTCTCCACAAGCAACAAGCTTAAGATTTTTGGACAATATCATTAGTTATGCTAATATTAATTATATTTAATCCTGGCTGCATCTTGATCCTTATGAATATTCAGGAAAATTAGGTCCTTGACTAAAAATATATTTGAAATATAAATATTACAGATATTTCAGAAAAAAACATATCTATTGTTACAGAGTGGAGAGAGGCAACCCATTGAAAAGACAATGAACAGACATCTTTTAGAATTATAGTTAATTTTACAATTTATAGTGGAATTTATTTTTTCCTGGAGACTATTTAAATAAGAAATCTGAAACTTGGAAATTTAATAGCAAATATGTATATTTTCGGGGTCACATATGACTATTTCTAACATTTCTCTGCAAGCTTTTGTCATGCTTCAATAAAATTTGGGTCTAAAGATGAGAACGTATCTCTGTACTATGTAATAAAGTTCCTACAGTCCTGCTAAATTAAGTCAATATGAATTATTCCAGTTCATTCTGTAGATCAAGCTCAAGGCTCTGTTTACTCATGTTTCTAAAAATAAGATGCAATTTATAACAATGTCATTCTTTTTATCTTGTCAAAGTTCTTTTTTTTTTTTACATCCATTACATTGTACTATATAGTTTGCTTCCAAATTGTAGCACTCCATTACTTTTCCCTTTTGCCCAGAGTTCACTTGGAAAGAAAAGCAGAGCAACTAGAGAGAATGAAACAAGTGTGCTCTGAGAGCTGGAGGAGCTCAGATGTACAGGAGAGAGAAATGGAAGTTTTAGAGTCCACGTAATGGCAGTTAATATGTAATGAATACCATGACCACAGAGTGTAGACCTGCTCTAAACCTTCCATTTCAATGGTGCATAATGTCATTATCTTTTCATATCTGAAAGAGCAAAGGGGAAACTGCGCTGGTTTCACTGCTGGGTGGATGCTGTACATCTTCCAATTCTCCCTTTTGCAGTTCATGTTCTAGTCATGGTTAAAGAGAGTCTATTAATCTTTCCAGTAGGCGTTTTTCTGTATTACCATTGTATCTCTAGTTTGATGTTACTTTTTAAGACTAGCCACTACATTATCTTTCCACCATCCTACTGGCAGTCTGTCATGCTGTGTTCCTGTAGAAATATTTTTTTTGTTGTAGTAAGATTTATTTTTTCCCCCATTTTTCTTATTACAAGGGTCTATTTTTTTTCCTTTTATTTCCTATGGTTATATTTAATTTTTGTTATAATGTTTTATTATTTCCTTTTTTATGATAGCATGCAGTCAGCAAGACTCCAATTGCATTTTGGGGGTTTCTAAGCATAAGCCGACACTCGATGATGTACATTATATGCTAAGAGACAACATTTTTCTTAGATTTCTACTCATTCTCATCTTCTAACCTCAGTATTTATATATATATATATTTTTTTTTTAATGCAAGTTTCATTTGTTGAGGCTCTTTAGCTTCTGAATTATAAGAACCAAATCAGTTCTTGCACATATTAGAATTTTCACAATGCTGTAGACTCGTAAAGTTTATAAATAAATTACTTGAATGTCCCTTCTTGTTAGCAGCAAAGAACATCAGATTTGCTGCAAGTGCTCCAACATGTCTGCAACATCACAGTTGATGCAAATGTTTTGATTTGCAGATGAAACTAATTTGCTGAAAACACAATTAAATTACACTAGGCAGTTGATCCAAGTCATAACTGGAGATCTGAAGTTACAATCAACCCTGAGCTGTGTGTAATTGAAATATTGTATAAATGAATGTAGATAAAGAGAATATTACTAAGTAGAAACAATACTCTAAAAAGCAAGAATTTTGAAGACATGTAGAAAATGTGGTGTATTATCATTCTTTATACTATCTGGCTGCTGCTCTCCTTACCTTGGTTTTTAAAAATTTTAAATCTGCTTTAAAAATTGATGTTTGAAACGGATGAGCAGCTTTCCACAGGGTTCACTGCTCATATTTCTACTGACAATATCTCTACTGGTGTTGCAGCACTATTTGCAGGTTCCATCAAAGATCACATCTGAAGTAGACATTATGTCAATATACAGGGTGACAATTTCTCTTAAAGATTTTAGAGATCCTTTATAAAAAGCTACTAACTTTCTCAGGCTTAGCACCCTGAGACTCTTATCTTATACTCATTCAGAGCAAATGTCCTATATTATCTGTTCTGTAGCATCTGTTGGAGCAGCCTGTTTTTCTTCATCAGCTCTAAAGGAAAGTTAAACTGCCAAGTGAATGTGAACTTAGATTAAATTAACTATCTCATTTGATGAGGTGTTTCTATTGTGAGCAGGACTGAAATGTGATCAAGAATCTTGTATAGCCATGAGAGTGTTTATAGTATAGATCATACAAATGTAGCAAAAGGTATCTGTGCACATTACCCCACAGAAATTCCACACAAAATCAAACTCTCTGAGCTATAATAAATCACTCTTTCAGTCACTCAGCTCCACAGTGTATCCTCCATGACACTGCAGTAATTTCATACCAAATCTAAATACAACATCATCATTCATATTTAGATACAGTGATATTTGGAATAAGATAAACTCTGTAATGGGAAAATGATATATTTTATTAGATCAATTTACATGGGAAATATTGACAGTTTTTCAGATATGCTAGATATTTTTATTCTAAGTTTCAGCATTACTTTATGGTCTGAAAACAACCAGATTCTAATCAGACCAATTTCCAGAGCTGATTATGCCTCAAAAAGACTGGGCTGTGTAAAGGCAACCTTTCATTTAATCTACTAAGCCATTAGCAGAAGTGTCATACATCATTTAATTGCTGTGAGAAAGAAGCAGCATGTGGCAGAATAAAAGAATCACTAAAACAAAACAAAACAAACTCAGAAAACCCTTATCCATCAATCCAACAATTATTCAGATCGAACTCTCAAGGAGTGACAGAAAATGACCACTTAGAAAGGTAAACCTAGATCAATGCCATGCTACTTGTCTAAACAAATGCAGGAAACCATTCAATGCTTTTAATGATTTAAACTTTTACCTGAAATTAGACAGTAGATGGTGGGAAAGGCCAATGACAGAAGTAGTGCATTTCCTATGGGAAACTATTGAATGCAGGAACTGCTAGACTCTGCAATGTGGGGCTGTTGTGGGCCGTGGGGTTCTGACCAGTGGACGGTCGGGGACCACAACCTTCCAGAAGTGTGTCCTGCAAGAGAGCTGCTCCGAAGGCACCGCCACCTCCTACGCTAGGGTCTTCCAAGCACTACCCGATAGCTTTGTAGACACGGGCAAAAAAGGACGAGAGAAGGGCTTTGGTATGGGGTTCCTCAGGGAAGGTTTAATGCATCCACAGGCAAAGGGGTCCGGGGACCGAAAGGCCAAGAACAGGAAATGCATCAGGGTTTTAAGGGAGAGATATAGGGGCAGAGAGAACATCAGGTCCAATAAGGTAAGGGCCAAGATGCGGTACACAGGCGGGGCATGGGTAGAGGAGGGAAGGAGTGGCTAGGAACAAGGGCCAATGGGAAAACGAGGGAAGGAGAACGTTCTGGGAACAGTCCATGTACGGGAGAAAAAGGGCAGGGGGACCGTGAACAAATCGAGGCAACAGAACAGGGGTACATTTGAATAAACTCTCAAAGGCCCATGGGAGAGACTCTCTTGCCTCACCACAACCTGAAGGCTTGCCTGCTCAAAGGGGGTTGCCTCTCCAGGGGACAATCTATGTCCGAGGCCTGGAGAGCCTACCAGCCGTCTCATGGGGGTTTGACTTTTCGCTTATTAAGGTCATATATCTCAATGCTTTTAATGAAATTCCTCTCTGAAAAGGATTTAATTCTTTGCCTCTGCATGTGTGTGTAAAGATGGATGCTTCAGTTTGGTGCTTTTCAGTGGAATAAAGTAAACTTTCAGATCAGGGAAACTGCTACCTACACATTTCATTTTTATAACTTCATCGGCCTTTTTTACTTTTCTTCTCTCTTTTATATCTAATGCACTTTTTATAAACAGGGTGTAGTGTTCTTCCATGTCTAGAGACATTATTTTATTGAAATTAACTTTGAGGTTTTTTCTGTCACAGAAATGGATCTTCATGTTTCTCATGGACAGGTTTCCTACTCTCTGTAGATTTGGAAGGGAAAACCCTAAACTTGTAATGAAAAATCTACATCTAGAGCAATATTTCTCAGCTCTTGCATCAAAACCAAAACAGCAATGGCTCAGGAAACTTAATATGCTTAGCTAGCTAATACAAAATCAAGCAAACCCCAACCTTTACATTTTCATTGCATTTTATTCTTGGCATTCAGCTAGTCTCTGCCAGCTCCTGAAATACAAGAAAAAAATAACTAAGCTATATACTATATACTCTGCTTTCATAGTATATGCAATTTGGTTGTGGTTTTCTTCGGCTTATAGATCACCACCTTGGAAAGGCTGAGAATCATTCACTAAGAAAACCATCAGTGACTCTACTCAGTTGATTTGTGACAGTCTTTTACATAAAAGAAATTTGTACAACAACTGTGTAATTCTGTAACAAATTACTCAATTTTAGCAGGTAATCACAGAAATTGCTTGAATGCCTTTTAATTAAAAAGTAAGTTCAAGTTTGGCTATGGAGATTTAGATGATAAACATTATTAATAATTCTTTCATCCCTCTTTTATATCTTTAAGAAAAACTGCTGTCTGGAAAATAATGTCAGGTTTCAAAATGTAAGCCTATTTTTAGATTTTTTAAAATCATCTTACCATAAGTCGATACAACTTCTTTGTAACTTTGCTCGCTTAGAATGCTCCAGGGCTTGATGGGATCAAACCTCTAGGAAAGAGAGGGTGAGATATCCCTTCCTACATCAACCACCAGTAAAACTGTGTTTTTCTTTTAAATCCAGAAATGGAGTATTTAAAATTGATCTGATCCTTTTTAAAAGCATATAAAGTACAAACAACATTTACTTTTAGCAAGGAGCACTTCTCATTTCCCTTGCTTGCCTTCCCTTCCTTTCCTTTTTCCTCAGATTCTTTGTTGTAGTCCAAAGAGAGTAAAAAAGAGTGCTGAAATTCTGCTTCCGTAGTTCTCCAAGGATAGAAAGGTCTACATGAACTTGAACTGTAGGCTGTAGCTGTGGCTTCTGTTCTTCTGGAATACAAGGTACAAAATGGTTCATATTGTCCTTCTTGGAGATTTTTTTGTCCTTCTAAAATTTACCTTTGAATTACGAATAAGCCTAAGAAAAATCAAAACAATGTTTTTTTTATGAATGAAGTTCAAGAAAAACAGTCTTATTGGGGAAAAAAGTTGCTGTTTTTCTGATTGACTTCTACAGTAATGATGTACACTCAGAAGCTAAAAATAAAGGAAGAAACCTACAAAACAAAAGAGCTGAGTTTTATCAGTGTAACAACTTTATGCTTATATATGTGTACAATGCTTTCATGGTTACAAAAACTTGATGTTTATTTTTTTCTTTTTTTTTTT
>WEKY01008148.1:0-36009 GCA_013390045.1 Picathartes gymnocephalus
TTGAATGAACAGTACAAACACACAAAGCAATGGCCTGGCCTTCCCATTTGCCTTTTTAGTTATTCACCCGTGGTGCCACCCAGGTTAAGTCAACGTACTTTACAAATTACTTTCCTTAGTATTTCGCTGTGTACAGAGCAAGCTAAATGGGGACCTATCACTGGTAACTGGAGCACAACATGTTCACACTGGATAGGCTTCCTGTTGTTGTTCCACTTAGAGAGGAAGTTCATTTTCACCTAAACTGTGCAAGGTGATTTTAGATACAGAGAGTTCAAAAGTCCTCAAAGATAAATCCTTGAGTTATTTCGTTTTTCAGAGGTGGTGGTGGGGGAAGTCACACAAAGACAGTTTAAAATGGACTAGGCATAACATTTAGGAAGAGTCAGGGTTCTGGCTTTTGCTTTTATAGGTGAGAGATCACACCTGACAGATCAGAATCTCTCACAATATTGAATATAGGAGGGTTGGGAGGAGCTATAGCCTTCAGTGTTACAGAGGCACTGGGCGACCAAGCAATGCTTTGTTCACTATCACAAGGTAAAACACCTACCCATGCTAGTTCCTGCTCTTGACTGAAGAATGACTAAACTTTGGTTTAGTCACTGTTTTGAGGACTGCTGCAAAACTCATCTAAGATAGCTTCTTGTAGGCTGGAATAGATCAATTTTCATATAAAGAAAGTGACAAAATGAGTAACAAGATGATGACATACCAGGATCAAAATTATCTCCAAATATTCTTTTAGCTGGAATCTTCAGGTTCATGGTGGGAAATTGCTTCTTTAGCTGAAAACAAAACACATAAAATTGGATTGTGCTTAGACATTAAAGTACCTAGAAATTATTGCATTTTGTTCGTTTTCTGATGAACAGTTTGAACACCTGATTATTAGTAATTCTGCTCTGCTATGCCATCTCCTCTGCTCATACACATGGGGGAAAAAAACATACCCAGAACAATCTATACTCGGCTTGTTTGCAATAGACATACCCCTTAAAATTCAAAGGTCATCTCATCTTCATCTTACGGACTACTAGAGCAATACTGCCAAAATGATTTGCCCCAGGTTAAAAAAACAAATTTCAGTGTTGTTTTTATTTTCCTTCTGCTTCCTTCCTCCATCAGCTCTTTATCTCTCCTGGGTTTGTTTTTCTCTTACTTGCTTGCTTGCACAGGGCGGTATGCATGAGGTTTAGGATGGGCTGGGGATACAGGCATGTGAGTTTTGTCCAAATTACATTCTTAAAGCTTTAGAAATCACAGGTGGTCTACCCCTACATCAAAACTGCAAACAGATGAACAATCTATTTTATGATCCTGCAGTTGATAATTCAATTATTGTTACACTTGATAAACTGACCAGAAGATAATATACAACAACACTGAATTATATATTTAGAAAAAAACCCCAAACCTGATACTAATCAAGCCTCAACTACATTTACTTCACCTTCAAGTGCTCCACAATAGCAATCTTACTCTCATCCTCTTAAAAAGTACTTTTCTAACACAGCAGCTGGCAATTCTTCTTCCCTTAGCAACACTACTATTTCTTTCAGTTAGCAGCACAGTTCTTTTTGATGTATATATTGTACGAATTACCCGGAATAGAAACTGGACTAAATGCCCTCCTGGTTATGCTACCCCAGGACCTCACCTCTGGCCATGTTAGAGAGACCAGCGCTGAACAAATTTCAGCAGAGCAAGACCAGTCCAAAAGGCAAGAGAATGCGGCAAAGGAACAGGATCAACAACACCCCCTCAGAAAGGAGGATATTCTGTTCTCACATCCCTTGCAGGTCTATCCCTGCAAGATGCAGGCAAAGGATAGCATGGGGCATTCAGGCGTATTTCAGCTCAGTCCTCACAGAACAGCTCCAAGCTCAGCCTGTGTTTGGAGACCATTGCCACACGCAAATCCGTGCACAGGGAGGAGAAGAGAGAAGGCCTGACTGCTTCCCAGAGAGACAATGGAAGGGAAGTGGAGGCACAGATAAGCAGCTGGTAATATTTTAGTAAGGGAATCAGAGGGGAATTGTTTCCTCTTCTGTTAAAGCAAAAATTATAGTCTCTAACCATGAAGAACTGGAGGAAAAAGAATGGACACAGCACACATAACTCGGACTCATATATGAACAAGTATTTACCCCACTTGTCCACTACGCAAAAAGGGCAAAATCCTCTTCTAGGAATAAATGCAAGAAATCCATACTTAGTTGCTGAAGGGGCCTACTTTATTTGCAACACTGACCACATTTTTTTGTGCAAAAAATCATACCTGCTACGAAACTGCAGGTATGAATTGCCACGAATGACTGACTAGAAAATTTCTATTAAGAAGAAAGGATTTGTTCATTGCTTTCAGTACTTCAAAGAAAAACACTTACTTTAGGAGAAACATATCTATCTAGATGTTTTGTCGGTTTTTTTATCAAGAACAAAAGCATATTTCATATGTTTTGACAAAAACTAAACTGGAAGTTTCATTAAGCTATTATCCCAATGAACTATAAAAAAACATCACAAATAAGTGGATTTTGAGTCTGAAATTCAAACAAACCGAAGTTTAAAAACCCCACTCCATCATTTTCTTTAATTAGGCTCCTATGGTTATTAAATGTTGACTCGAACTCCTCAAGAGAGGATTAACTAAAACCATAACACTGCAAGTGTTATTCTGCTATTCTGATATGATTTCAGAGCTTGCTTTTTGCTTACCGTATTGTAGAGTTTATCAAACTCTGCATACCGTCGAAAGACAAACCATTCATTTCTGCCAACAGAGACCAATACTTTGTAAACCTGCAGGAACAAGGACAGTGTTATTGCCCACAAAGCTTAGTAAAATCTCCCAGGTTTAATCCTGTGGTGGAAGTAAGGGCAGGGTGTTAAATTTATTGTGTAAATGCGCTTATTGAAGCATGTATTTCTTACAGCTAAGTCACACAGACATCAACAGAAAAAGAACAATTGAAAGAATCTGGTATACTTTACAGAAAATTTTTTAAACACCAGATAAGAAAAAACTGACACCAAAAGAGATTTTTAGAGTGTCATAAATTAGTTAATACCCACTAAGAACACCTGGCCATCAGATAGTAGTCTATTAAAATTTACTATGAGATTTGTTAACAGCTTGATCATCCATAATAAAGACTAATATTAAAGAAGAAAAGCATTTAAAAATACTGAAGACTGCCTTCACCAAAACCTAAAAAGAAAGTACATATGGAAGGTACCACGACCGTGTACAAAGGTACTGTTCCTTCTAACACCTTGAATACAAAAGAATCCTGGCTCATGGCACAATTGTTCAGGGAGGAAAAAATGATGCTGTGGCTGAAACACAGCCAATATAACATAATACACAGCACTGGGATGAAGGGAGGCATAGTTGGAACCTGCTGCAGACTTCTGGCCTTTCAAATGCCACGTCACAGAGGACTTCAGTAACTAGTCAGTCCCCGGATTCATAAATCAGGTTGACAGCTGTGTGTCCAGCAGGCTTCTCTTGTGTCTTAGGCAATTAGTTGTCCTCACTTCTCTGCTTCCTTGTACTTCCAGAAGGAGCTCAGCTATTCCTTCAGGGAAAAGGAGGGGCACAGCAAGGAAATGAGTGCAGAGCGCTACTAATTCCCAATGCAGACAACTGGACCAATGCTCCAGTCTCCCTTCTGCTCTGCAACAGCACCTTGGCTTTCTCTCTAACTCCCATGGGGGAGGTGGCAGCCACCACCAGTCTGAGGGCTGCAGTCACACTGTGTTAACTGCTCACATAAGCTGTTCTCAGTCCCTGGCCCTGGGGAACACAGGAAGCTGGATGGAAGCACACAGCAGAATGCTGATGAGACCTTCTAAGAAAACCCACTTTGCCTCATACTGCCAAACAAGCGTTAGCGTAAAACCTACCCACCCCCCTTCTAGAGCCTCCCTGCACTGTAGACAGCAAAGGCTTCAGCTGCAAAATTCAAGCACTGTCCTCCTGAACTGGGTCTCTTATACGGCAATCGAGTCCTGCAAGCAATGTTCAAACACAAAACATCTCTGCTGCCCATGACTGCACAGCAAATCAATGCCAACACACTTGAGCAGAGGGCCAAGGCAACTGGGCAGAAAGCACAGATTGCAGAGTGCACAGGCAAGCATAACTCAGGATACGAGATGATATCCACCTCCTTGGCAACTGCTAAATTAAAACAGTTTTGTTCTCAGAGTAGCTGTAGAACAATGACACAATGAACATTTTTTACACTAGAGAGCATAAAAAACCCTGTATGAGGTCATCCAGTTCACACCACTAGCAAAGCTCTTGCACACCCCAGCAAAGCAAAAGCTGCAAGTTCAACAGTTATGGACACACTGAGCAGTAAAACACATATAATATCCACAAAGAATCTGGTAAAACCTAAAACCATGACATGTCTGGGCTGTATTACTACTCTCAGCTTCACCTGTGTAATGATTAGAGAGATGTGCAATGCTTAATTCTAGAAAGGTGGGTGTGTGTGGGGGGGAATCTAGACTTACTTAGATAATACCCTTTTTAAGTCTAATTATTCCTAATCCAAATTTGGTCTTAGAAAACTCCTTAAACATAGATATGATGCATCCACAACTCATAATATGTGGGTAAAAACCACAAAGCTTTGAGAAAAATAGAAAGAAAGAAAAAGAAACAGAATTCCTGAAAACATCATCATAAACTATCTTCCCAGATACAGACAGGACAGAATCCCGTTATTTCTGGATGCAGTAGGATTTCTTCACAAAAGAAGTAATTGAAATTAAAAGCTTTCATGTCTGTTGTGGTAGCTCATGCTCCTGGATTAAATATGTGATTTTTATTAAACAAAGAAAAATAAAAAGGCAGGCTGTTTTCCAATTTTGAGAGAGCAATCATTGAAGAAGAAAGGAAACTATTTATTGTCAACAAATACAAAGAAAAAAATAAACCAACAACTCAAATTTCCACAGGGCTGGGGATTGGTATTATATATCACAGGTTTGAGACAACATTTTCAGATTTAATCAGACAAACAGCACCCTTGAAAGAGATTTTTTAATAAGCCTGTATATGATCTGGGTGTGAAGGGAGACGAGAACAGGTCAGAAGAGAAAATTAAGCCTCAGACATCAAACAGCATAGGGATAAAAGTGAGAAACCCAAAACAAAGCTATTTGTCAAAACCGGCAAAAGAATGACCTAAGATGCAGCAAGGACAGAACAGCAATTAATACAAGCTAGATATGGTCCAAAACAAGGAAATACTTTACTCTTTCTATGAAGAAAGTAAATGCTGAATCTTCAGAAAAATGCAGGACAGTGAACTAGTGTGGATTTACATACAGGCTGGTTGCCATGAATTAAGTGGAAGCAAAAAAGGTTCCCTGCCAGAACACCCGAAAAATGCAAACATGTAATTATTTTGAAAAAAAATGGTAGTAAATATATCAAAAGTATGCAGTATTTAATCAAATCAAATCAAATATCCAATATAAGGTCATGAAAATGCTCAGGAAGAATGAGAATTTCACTTCCAGAGACAAAACTGAAAAGCTCATTTAATTACCAGAATAACGACTGCTCAAAGACATTGTTGTTTTTAAAAATGCTTTATCAGCGTAAGTGTGAAGGGAAAAAGTAGAGATAGCAAAAGCTAAGTTGCACATACTTGCTTTGTTTCCATGCCAGCATTAAGTGAGCCACCGAAAGATTTGAGCTGAAATTTATAGTTTCTATGCAGACCAGTAAGATTCAAGAAGTGTCTCAGAAGCAGCAGTGATACAAACTGTGAGCAATGGTAAGGTGAAGACTGTACAGTCACCTGAAATCTTTCCTACCCTTTCTCACTCTGACCTTTCTCTTCACCCCAAGGTTCTTACTGCTCTTTACAGAAGTGGCACTACTGTGGCCCTCAAAAGAGACAGTTATACCTACCACTAATTTGTTAAGAACTGTCTCCCCCCCACACCCCTTTCTCGCTCCCTGTCAAAGCATTGATGGGATCCTGTCATTACACAGAGCTTCAGCAGAGGGGAGACAGTAACAGCACTGACATGCTGGAATTCACAGTTTTTACCATGAAGCTTAGTATGACCCTCACTTCTGTTATCAAATCCTAAAATAGATGTGATAATATTCGAAAGCTTGGTTGTGGAAAGCACTTGTCAAGCTGCTAATTACTCCCTGGTGCAGAAAGCAGAAGCCAGCAAGACAAAGTGTACCTCTGCATGGTGTAAGCTGGGCTGGATTCCTTCCCACCCCCTCCCTCAGCCCCTCATTTCTGACATTTTGTACAGCTTTCTAAAAGGCACACCCAAAGAAAAGTGCCTTTACACTGCCCAGGTTGTCTCACAGATCTGGAAACCACAACATTTGTACATGCTCAATGTACCACACTGGCATATTTTAACAGCAGAACTGCCAGCACTGACGCAACAGAACAAACCTGTTTTGCTCAAGTTTAGACTTTCATGAAGGTTTTCCTGCTCACCTGAGTTTCACATGCACGCAAAAGTTTAAGGAATTAGTAAAGTTCTCATTTGTTTATTCCTTTTACCAGCACACTCCTTCTCCAAGCAACACCTTGACACACTTGTAGAATCAAACAGCACTGTTCTTCTCCGAGGAAGGGAGGTGAAGAGGAAAGGGAGATAACATAACTCACAGTAAACCATTGTTTTGTTGTATTCTTCAGACAGCAACCCCATATAAGGGTGTTTGCATTCCTCATCTGAAGAGTGACTAACTCACTCAGTGAAAAAAATATTCTTAGAGGAAGTTGCACAAGAGCAATGAAATAGTCTGAGCCTTTTAAAGGAAGTATTTTGATCTTGTCATTTAGGGTTATATAGAAGCCAAACAAAAATCCATACCACACTACTTTATGTTTCAGTATGCAATTCAAAGAATTTTTCATACAATAGGAAGACTTCACAATGAGAAAGTCACACTGGGAGGCAAAGAAAGGAAGAGGGAGAGAAATGACAAGAAGTGGAAATGAGAACAGGATAGGAAAAAACTCATAAGCATTAGAATCAGAAACAGGAAGGAAGAGAGTAAAAAGGTTTTGAAAAAATTTGATGGTTTATATTTTTTTTCATTTTATACAAAAAAATTACAATAGTATTATAGGATATTGGTGTAAGAATGGCCGTTAAACAAAAACCCACAAAGAACCAAATTCACACTTTACCCCTTTACAAAATATATATCTTCATGAAAAATCATGTAGAATGCCAAAAATGGTACCAAAATGTTTTCCCTGTATATGGATACTTAAATATTTTATACAAGCAAATACAGCTATTTTGGGGTAAAAATTGCAGAAATTTGTAAAGGCCAAGTTCTTTTTGCAGAAAGCAACACAGGTAAACACTGTAAAATATTCACAACGTTTCACACTGGACTATGGCCAGTACTCACAAGACCAAGGAAACTGATTTCCATAAACCTATTGAAAATAATACGAAGCTTAGTAGCAGAAGAAAGCAGCACAGCTAGGCACCAATAGCCTATGCATTTACCCACAGTGCTTACTCTCTCTTACATACTTACAGTAAATCTCTTTTTCTTCTCTCTGTGTTCATCAGAGCTGGGAATGCTAACGCTTGGGCAGCTCTCTTTGAGATCCATTGTATGTTTCCTGTGACAAATTTGTTACAGGACCCTGCTTCAGGTGTTGCAATCAGGAGGTGTCGTCAATGGTACTGATCCAAGATCCGCAGCTTTTCTTGAGAAAATGTGAATTCCATCATGTAATCTCGAAGTGAACACAGAAGGAAAATTTAAGCACAGGAACTCTTAACTCACAGTGCTAAAAACTTGTGTGACAAGAACTTTTGCTGGCAGGAAATGCATGTTAATATGCACATATAAAGCCACAATGGTGCCTATTTTGTAAATTTTCATGCTTGTAGTCCTTTGTTGTTTCACTGAAATCACTCACATTCTCCAAGGACACAAGTGCATCCAAAAAATCACTGAGTGGTGTAGACATATTTGAAACACATCTGGGCCCATTACAGATAATACTTTATAGGAACAAAGGGCATGAAGAAATAATTGAAAATGACAACCTGGTATCAGACATCTGAGAAATGCCACCAACTTTTACATTCAAAACAATTTATTTCAATACCAAAGGTTTTCAATTGCATGAGTTTCTACCAGAGGGCACTTCAGATTTGTTAGAACATGCTGAGTGCATTTATATGTCACATCAGAGATTAAAGACGACATGAGGAAAAACTAGTTTTTCATGTGAATTTTAGAGGACACAGGCAGAATCATGTGTCTGTCTGAGTATTTACTTTCTCTGCCCCATACCGTGCATACTTTGTGTTTGGAAGAACACAGGGTGTAAGGTTACCCTTTCCCTTCAGTGAAACACTTGCTTCCTTGCAGAATGTGAGAAGGGCACAACACAAGACACTGAGAATAAAGTCATCAAAAAGGCAGAAAGCTTTGTATTAACCAGATGCCTCTTTACTCATGCAAGGACAGTATTCTCCACACCTGCCCCGAGCACAAGCACATTATTTACTGGACCCCACTGATAACAAGAGGAACTTCAGCGGTGCTTTGGAGCAGTGAAAATTAATGCTGCATAGCTACAACCCTCTGTTTGGGCCTGCACAGAACAGCCATCTGAACTGTGTCACTGAGTGCAGCACAGCTTTAGAACAAGATGTGTCTGATCAACCAGCTTACAAACAGGAGAAAAGTGTTTTAGAAAGAGGGGGACCTCAGTTCTCTTCCAAACAGCCAGACAAAAAAGGAGCACTCAGTTCAACATCAACTCCCTATTTTCTCAAAACAGGGAAGTATAAAAGTGAACTCTATATTTCATATCATAAATTTCCAAAAAGCACAAGCTAATCCTATGCAATTCTGCTATTAGAGAGACACCCATATTTATGTTGGCAGAAAGGTCAAAGCTCCTGTAATCCAATGAAAAGATTTGTTCTTGATACCTGACTAGTCTCATGTCAGTCAACTATTTTTCTTGCTCTCAAAAGCCAGATCATCAAACTTCATGTTATTTCTCCACTTGCCATTTAAAATTGAACTAATTTTCAAAGATCTCTCTGATGACTTTAACAAAAAGGAATGTTTACAATCACTATAATCACAGCTAAGTGATAGATCCATCCATACTGCAACACATTCAGAAAATTATTTTTAGCTACAACTGCATTTACCTTATTTTGATTGTTCCCTACTTCACCAATTAGGTAATTAGAGTGTTGAGCAGGGTTAAGTTTCTCCCCACCCTTCTCTGACTAGAATACAGTTTATCCAAGCCAGTTACACCGACCATGAGCCTCAAATTGGTTTCTCTTTTCCTTTGGAAAGCTACTGTTAAAAGTTTTATTACAACAACGCACACCTTCCACAATTTTATACCGGCATGACATTAATAGTGCTCTTCTCCCACTGCCACAGACTAAAATTGAGATGTAAAGGTTAACTGAGCTCTTCTCAATCCTAAGAGGACCACTAAAACAGTCAATAGGCACCACTTCCAGTAAGTGTTTCACTAAGCTTAGACTTTACTAAGCACTTGTGTCAATCTTTAGCCACTTCAGGTCCAGTGTCAGGAACTGAGCATAAGCCCCTGTGTTTTATCTGTCTTCCTGCTCATCACAGAAAAACAAGTAAGGCTTTAAAATGGATTAGGTGTTCCCTGATTAATATCACTCACTGTCCTCCTCTTGGAAACCAATGTTCGTTACAAAGGTTTCCAAGATGCCTGCACTCATTTTCACAATAGAGGCTGTTTTTCTCTCATCCCTTCAGTTTCTTATTTTTAGTGCCAGTTTTAAACGCCAGTACAGGAGCCGTAAGGATTAAAAGCTGTAGTCTTGGAAGACTGAGCTTTATTTCAGATCTGAAGTTGAAAGATCTCTGAAAAACAAAAGGAGGAAGTGTCAACCAGATTAATTCAGGAAGAGTTTATTCATCTTACTGAGGAGAAGAGGAATAAATCATCTGAGAAATCAAAACTATAATGTTCACATTTCTTTCTTTAAGCTGTCTCGAAGATCACTGGCTGTGATTATTTTCTTTCCCTGAGGCATCTCCTCTGAGCTGTGCCTGGGTCATCAACACTAAGCTGAACTGACAAACTTGGAAGAGCTGCAGTTTCACTTTGCCACTAAGCTCCAGTGGATCAGAGCTTTCTTTCAATTTCTATTTGCCTCGAGCGTATCAGCTCTTCATAGCTTCTTATATCTTAACTGTAGGTCTCACTACAGAAATAGGGACAGACTTGCCTTAATCCTTACCATGCTGTAGTCAGGAACACAGCCGTAATTTAAATAGCGGGTAAAACCACTAATGCTGTGATAACTACATGAAGTAATAATGGAGAGAAAAGAGTAGAGACATTTTTCTCCACAGCTTTGAAAGTGGAAATTGCAGCTTTTTGAAGGATGCCAGACACGAGTGAGTTTAACAGACCCTGTCAGCAGAGAAGTCTCTACCTCTGGTTCCAGCGTTTCCTGGAACTAACAACAAGCATTCCCTCAGCTCAACTTTGATAACAGACCAAAAGGGAAGGGACCTTCAGAAAACCACATATCAAAGTATGTCCCCTCAAATCAAATCTGGCCACCAGTGAAAGATGTAGATAATGCAGATAACCTGCAAGACAGATTAATGCCGAGACCAGTGTTGTCCAAAAACAGGTAGAACATAAGCTGCTACAGTATGGAGGCATGGAACAGGAGAAGGCACAGAGAAAGTTAGAGTAGAACAGAAGTCACCAGTCCTCCTGGCACAGTTTCAAGCCTATCAGCAGCTACGCTGTCCATTCTCTCCATGGGGGCTGTCAAAAAGCCAGCAGTATTTTCACCGTTTCCTGCAGGAAGCCACAACAACATCAATTTTCAGGCTGACCCTTGCCTCTGGTGAAGCAAGAGCATGGCAATAGCAGAACCCTGACACCATGAGAGCGTACACAAATCTACTACACCCATAAATGAATGCCTGACTATAAAATCTTCTGTGCAGCCTCCTAATAGCTGCATGCAACAGGCAAATATGACATAGTTTAGTTGTATGTGGCATTCTCCTTTTACTCTCTTCTACATAAGCAAACTGTATTAGAAAAGATTTCTGAAGTTTAATCAGACTATTCTATTCTGAACTGAAACATTTTCTATTCTTTTCAAAATGTTAATGGTCTAAAGGTGATATCACCTGCTGCCTCCAGCTGCTGCCAAATTACCTTAAATACCTCTAAGGCCAGTGCAAATCACACTCACTCTGAGTAACACAAAGGAAGCAGAGACAAAAGCCCCAAAAGACCTCCCCTGCAAGCATGCTTGGAGGAATCGCCAGGATCCATATCCATTGGAACAGTGTATAGACACTTCCCTATACACTAACCATCTACCTTGAAGGACTTACTTTGGGACTGAATCATCATTAAACCAGCTGCTGAAAAATCTCACCTGTGATTCCAGTAACAGAAGGAACTTGCATATAAAGAAACTGAAAGCAAGGCACGGGAGTCAGTCCTATTATTCACTATAAACACCACCCTATTTCTTCTAACTTTAGAGAAAGTATCGACTTTGGCATACTTTTCATCACTTCCTCAGTCTTCTCCACAAATACACTGATAATGGCTCAACATATCACTGGACCTTACACAATCTCAGAGAAAACCCAGAAAGTCAACTTTTTCTCAACCTCTCTATGGAGAAATAGTATCCCATTCTTGTTACCAGACAGGCAGCTGACACACGGGAATCGGGAGACAAGACATTCAGAATACAGTGCAACAGAAATAAAGGATGAGGAGATCCTATGCATCAAATCAAATGCTTCAGAAAATGTCAAAAGCAAAACACGGATTGCTAATCTCTAAAGAGAGAGGGATGGCCAGAAGCTGTTCAATAACAAGGTTCTGGAGAAAACAGGTTCTATTCACAAAAGACATCCTTTAAGTATCACATTACATACGATTTTTAATACAGTAACACTAGACACCAGGGTAGACCTCTAGTGAGACTCTACCTGAATTTAAAAAAAGAGCACTAACCAAAATACTCTAGCCAATCCCTCGCTTATCTCCACACTCCCTTCTAACTACAGTTTGAGAGAATTGAGAATTCAGCCACTGGTAGAAAGGAAAAAGCCTGCTCCCTATTTACACATCCACCCACTACCTAGCAGTTTTTAAAACCTCTAGTAGCACTACTCCTCTGCAGCAACATGGGCAAAGTCCAATTCAACTGAATTTTTCTACTTAGAGGAAAGGACTGCAAGTAAAGTGAAAATGCAACCAAAGGTATGAAATAAGTAACTACCCTCTTATTGTCTCTATCAAATTTACTTTGGAGAACTCAGGCAAACATTACCTTCCCACGACTGTACTGCACCCACGAACATCCCTTCTGCCCCACCTCCCACAAGAAGCTCCAGTAAATTACTCTTAACTAGCGTATAACAAGATTCATGGCTAGGACTAGGCTGATTTGCATTCATATTTATTACATCACAGAACATAGGTTCTCTGCTGTGGTAAGCAAACCCTGAGTAATAAAATGGGCCTTAAGAACAAATACTGCCAGTAAGGGGCATCTGTCTTTTAATCCTGAATACAGCTTTATAATAATTTCAACTTTAGCCTGTGTCCATAGTATCCACAAAAATCACTATGTGCCTCAGATGGTACAATTTGCCAAAACAACAGAACATATTAAAAAAATCCAGCTTGTATTACACTTGCTACCTGCACATTTCTTGGTGTGCTTTCTCAGCCTGCCTACACACCAGGTCCAATTAAATTTTAAATGTAGATGCCTAAGGATAGCACAGCTCAAGAGTTGCAGCAACAGCACTGCAAGCTACTTCGAAGAGGTCTTACAGACAGCTGACAGCAGCCACCTGCAACATAGTCAGTTCTACATAAGAGGGCACTCAGACTTCAGTAAACACCAAGCAAATAATCCAGCCTCATTTTACCCCTCTGGATGAAAATTAAACGAGAGAACACCACATTTCAACTTCAGATATAATGGACATGTTCTTACACGACCTTCAACAGAAGTCACCAACTGCTCTCCCTTGGTTTCACTACATAAATACAGAATTCCAATCTGTTTAAGACTGATGTTACTGGTAACGAATTGAACATGGAGACAGTTCCTGGATTTTATGTACTGTAATCTGCAAAAGAGTAAAGTCCATGCAACAGAATATAGCTGGATAATAACATAATGAAATATGTAAATCCAAGCTACAGGCCACAATCGAGAAATCACACTTTTGGAGTCTGACAGAATTGATGGCTGCCTACAACCATAAAGCTGTTGTATAATGAAAAGGCAACAACTTAAACATTGGAATATAAAAGGCAAGCAAGAGGAAGATCCATTATCAGTATACAAACTGCACGTCCAGTTCACCACCAGCTGATTTATCGTATTACATTGGTGCAACCACAGCGAGTATTCTATGTCCATTCTTCAGGGACAGTTTACAGACACCCACAGGTAAGAGCATACACTGAACTCTCACATATTTCCGTGCTGCACAGAGAATGAGAAGGTTCAGTTCATAAGGATTCACAGATTGGTTGCTTGTGTACAGAGAACAGAATTTGGTGCAACAACATCAGATGTGGAGAGGCTGTAATTTACATCACAGGTGGGAATTCGAGGCTGGCAACCAATTTTAACACATTATGTTGTTATTATGTTACATTATCATGTAACCACTAGTGCCTACTTCATCAGTTTTGCCAAGCTTCTTAAAACAACCAGTACTTCTCACTGACGTGGGCAAGTCCATTGTGCTGCATTTCTGATCTAAATGAGGATCTCAAAGTATCTTTTAAGAAATAGGTCTGATTTCAAGCTTGAAGTTATAAGAAATACCCATGCATGGAGACTACCTTAACAAGAGTGAACTTTCCAAAATGCTTTCCAAAAGCTAGTAACAAGTTTTCCTGAAATCCGAAGTATCTCAAAGCCTTCAGGAAAATACTCCTCCATATGCAGCTTCTGTTTTCACCATTAGTTCATATTACAGTCATTGAAGAAACTGATGTGCAGGTGAAGACAAAAAAAAAAAAAATTCAGAACTATATTTAGACACTGAGACTGAAGCAACACTAACATTAGAAGAATCCAAAATAGAGTAACATCAACCCTTAAAAATACAATCTCATTCTGTGTGTTTCTATAAAACCACTTGAAATGTCTGAAAGAAGTTATAAACAAACAACAAACCTTAGCTACAAGGGTGCTGCAGCAGATATTAGTCACAGAAATCTTCAGCGCAGGAAGAACCGTAAGGGCATTCATGTGACACTGCTGTGCTCTGATGAAATGCACTACCAGCATGACAACGTACCCGAAATTTACAGGAGAATAAGAAAGGAGCATTCCATCCCGCAAAACTACTGCACGTTTCTGCACGTTTAGAAGCAGCAGAGTTACACCTTTACGAGCCGCTACAGGACGAAAACTCACATAAACACACACACCAAAAAAAAAAAAAAAAAAAAAAAAAAAAAAAAAAAAAAAAAAAAAAAACAGCTAAAAAAAAAANCTGTCAAAACAGCTTCAGCCATAATACTTTACAACAGCCTTTTAATTAACGTCCTCAAAACTAAATTCCTCAAGGGTACCTGAATCCCGACAAGGCAGCGTTGCCTAAGACCGCCCTTCCGAAACACCAGCACGTCCTGGCTGCGAGCCACCCGGGGAAGGAGGAGAACGACCGCGCAGAGGCCGCCCCGGTTCCCCTCCCCAGGTACCACGGACCCGCACCTACCTCCTGCTCCTGCTCTTCCTCCTCCTCACTGGCGCAGCCACCGGCTTCACTGCACCGCGAGGACCTCGGGAACGAAGCCAAGCTTCTCTCGCCTTCACCCCAACAACTATTTCTCGGCTCCCCGACTTCTAGGAAGTTACGGTGCTCCTCCGGTTCCCGGCCGAGCGCCCGCCGCCGCTGCCCCGCGCAGCCATCGCCCGCCCCCGCAGGATAAGGCGCCCGGGGCTCGGCGGCCAGGGAAAGGGAAAGGGAAAGGCGGCTCCGCCTGGGCGCGGAGGCTGCGGCCACCCTCCTCTCTCCCTCTCTCCTTTCCTCCCTCTCTCCTTCCCTTCTTCCCTCCCTCTCTCCTTGCCTGCCTCCCGCCCCTCCCCGCCCGCGGCGCCAGGCTGCCCGCCCGCCCGCGCAACCCTCCGCGGAGCCCAGAGCCCGGCTAGCCCCGGGCTGCAGGACGGGACCGGGAGGCGAGATCCTCTCCTCCTCCCGCTCTATATATATATATCTACACTAAAATACAAAACTTAAAAAAAAAAAAAATTGGTTTAGGGGCAAGTTTCCACTTCCCCTAATCCCAAGGTCTCAGTCCCCTCTCCCCTCCGCAGCCCCTAGGGGGATACTCCCGCTTCTGCTGGGCGGCTCCCCACAGAAACTCTGGAAAAACAGCAGCGCTCGGGTAAAAATAACTTAAAAACACCCCTGCGCACACGAGGGGTTTCAGTTTAACTCTTCAGTGTGTCCAGGGGTGCCCACAGTCCACCGGCAAGGCCGTCATTAAACCAACCAGCCGCTGTAATGACAGCTCTCCTTCTGTATGGGCAGGAGCAATAACACAGGGAAAATGAGATAGGTTTGTATAATACCTAGCACTATTTAGGGAACTATTTCTGCAACCTCTGAAATTTCAGGGGTAAGTTTCAATACCCCCGTTAAAATTCAACCGGATTTCTTAAAATGATGTGTAACTTGGGAAGTTTTTCCTGAACAAATTGAGGCCATAAAACAGTTAAACAAGTATAAATTCTAGGGGAAAATAAAAAAGGCTCTTTTAATGACAGTATCACTCCTCACTTTATTTTGTTAACGAGATCTAGAAGTGTGGAACAAACAGGAGTTAGCATGGATTCTGTTTAACAGAAAAGACCACCACACCCATTAAGTTAAAGCCTCATGTTTACTGAGGATCTGCTATGCTTTCAAACACTCAGAGAAGGCTTAAGAGACCCGGAATATCTAATGCAAATGGTAACACTCAGGATGAGTTAAAAGCCTATGCCATTTTAGCTTCCTCCCTATAAATACCTGAAATGTTTCTTGGGATTTCAACAGTCGTGTAAAGAATGAGCAAGTGTGAAAATAGTGCAGCTCACTCCACTGTATTACCAATGTAACACCAGGGTGTCCCCAAAACCCCACAGGCTGTCATCAGGAACTGTTCTATTGATCATGGTGCAGCCCCATGTTGTACAGGCCTGTCTTCACAAGACTTGTATTTGGGCCTGACAGGACATGACAGTGCTCATTTCAACAGCCACAGGTATTGGCAAGTATCTGGCAAGGAGCAGTTCGGGAGATCCTGTTTCTGAACAGTCCTGCTGCAGAAGTATTCCTGCATAATACTACACCCATGTGTCAGGCACTGACAGTCATCCAAGCACTCTCCAAAAACAAATCAGAGAAGCAGTCTGGCAGTTTTTAAAATACGTCAATGTTTGGGTTAGTGTGTTGTAACTGTGTACACACAAGCTACAAGTCAACTGGATCACAAGCTTCCATTTCAGTAGAGTCTACACAGGAAGACATGAGGAATTTTCCCATCCTAACCTGCCCTTTCCTGATTTTGGAGTTTTGTGGTTTTGGATAGGTACTGCTAGATGTTGAGACTCAGCATTGTAGCAACAGCCTTCTCTTGCTCATTCGGATCTGGCAAGGTATTTGCCTCTGCATTCATGGAGAGGTTTTAAAGAGGCTTTGTTAGGACTTCCCGTGGTGAGCCCCAGATCAGACTGCTTCTGAACTTCAGTCAGTTAGAATAACTCATTGACAAATAATTTAGTCAGGTAATCTTTATTCAAGAGCTATTTTACTTTGCAGTTGTTGAGCAGTGTTCCACTCCTGTCTGGTTGATAGTTTTCGGTTAATCATTCACTTGTCAGCAGATAAGTTCAATGGAGCTATTGGACTGATTTACAGTACAGCCTCAACCCAGGAAAGGTGAGAAGATGACCCTAGCTTAGAGATCATTTAACTCTTGTCTCCCTGTCCACACAGACTAAGCCCTAAACCTTTGACTAAAGAGCAGCTCTTTGCCCTTCCTCGCACTTAACATCCCTCTGAAGACTGGGCTGTCGAGTGGTTAATTTTATGCAGTTCCTCTCCCTATTCTGGAGTAGGTAATTAGACATCAGCAACACGGTACATAGCCTTAAATTGTAATTTGCCTGAATGAATTCCACAGGATGTTCATCTGTCTAGTGCATCAAACTATGCAAAACACTGTTAAGGTCCTAAATTTTAAACAAATTGTAATTTACAGATTTGCTTGATGAGCTTTTAAAGGCTAATATTCTAATGTCAAGGTGGATAGCTGGTGGTTAACTGCATAGCACACAGAGAAATGCACGGAACTCAACTTGCCTTTTAGTGAAGTTAAAGGTCAGCATTCACTCTGACATTTTTGTCCCCAGGAACTCCCTTGCATTCCCCATTTATGTTTTCTGGGCAGTAATACACACAGAGAATCTCGTTTCCACTGCTTTGCAGTACTTTGCTTCTAAGGAATGTTACAAATCCATGTAGTGTGCTGTCATCCCAACTATTTTAAGCCTTTGCTCAAGGAGTATCAGTGATCAGGTGGTGGGGGTGGAAAATATGAGAAAAGGGAAAAGAAATTAAGGACCCATCTCAACCCATTGCAAATGCAAGAGGTCACAGAAATGCAGAGTACCTTTAACATGTTTCTCCAAGCCCAGGATGAGCAGGTAGCAACAATATGAACTATTCAGTTCTGTTTTTACTGAAAATCTCCTTAAATTAGTATGAAAGCCTTGTCCCTGACCAAAGATGAAAAGTCTCATTTTATAACATCAAGAGAACTATATAGACAAAAACAAGAGCATAAAAAACCATTGTAAGACAAAGACAAGCAGGAATACAGATGACTTGTTTAAATGCAGCCAGGAGCTTTGCTAGTGAATACTATTCCATATGAATATACTCTGAAACGTTTGTATACATTCAGATATTCACACAAAAAGCACAGCCCAAACCACTTGACAAGCGTAGTCCAAAAATTGTAGTTACTTCTAAAACATCAAGTAAGAGAAGACACTCAGTGGGAAATTGAACTAGTTGAAAGCCTGAGAGTTAAAACTGTGGAAAAAATGCCAGCTGGGCAGGATTTAAGGCTCAAAGTGCAGGTGCAAGCAACAGTATCACCAGGTAACTGTTCTTTACCAAAGCTGATTTTGTAACACTTAATGAATGTATGCATATTAATAGATTTCATTTAACTCATTTTCATAGTTGCATGCCTGTGCTTATTAGAGGAGTCTGAGTAATGGTTCAGATTTACATGAGCTGCACAGAGGAAATGGTCTTTTCCCTACTTTCTCTTTATATGCCAGATCAGCTACAGAATGTCTCAGATGACAGTCTTTCAATTTGAAGGAATGAAACGAATACTTAAAAGACTGACTCACTGCAAATATATACTTCAACCCCTTCTCCCAAGCAAACTCACCAACCCACCAGAAACTACCACAAGCCACCTAAACACGGCTGAAAGATTTAGTATTATCTTTTGACTAGGCATAAGAACTTGGCAAGTAAAAGGAGGCTTCATTCATAGTGACATAGTGAACTGCCAGTTTTCCAGCACTCCAGACACAAAGATGATGATCCATGTATTACAAGAAAAATGTCCTGGAGCACAGAGATTAATGAATATCAAAACCATGAACTGCAACTACATGGACTCTCCCTTAGCATAGCAAACACCACAAATCAAAATGATGGGAAACTATAGAAAAACTGTAATGAACTGCATCATTTCATGAACATCACAGAGTGTGTATAACATGAACCAGAAAAATGACAGCAGCACCACATCAAAGACATCCTTCACAGAAGCTCAGAAGAAAACTGGTTTAAATCAACTGAAGCATATACTAAAAAGGAACACTAGTACACAAGCAAGCATTCTGCCAATAGCATAAATGCATGATGAGATTTCAAAGTAAAAAAGCAGTATCAGGCAGTGAAACACTGTATCTGCAATTTCAATACACGTATCTCTATTTTCCTGACTTCATCCTCCTTAAGTTATTTACTTCCCTCATGCACACAACAAAATGTATATTGTTACCACATATGGAGTACTTTTTTCATGTTAGTTTCACTTTTTTTTCAATGATTAGCTTCTAAAAATTACTTAGCATGCAAGGCATTTAAAGTGAACAGTGAATTCAGTGCACATGAACTGTCTGACCCAAACCCTGCTGTTTACATCCTCTTCACTTATCACTCCAACAGCTGGCAGGGTTCCACCGGGAGACATCATCCAACCATAGCTGTGTCCTTAGGAGAAGCACCAGTATCAGAGGGCATATGGCTCTGATACTCTTACCTCTTTTTGCCCTCACTCACTGCAAGTGTGCAGTCTGGAGCAGGTACCCAAGTGAAACCACCACAAACTAGTTCAGCTACCAGAAGGAGAACAGTATGAATGCTGAACTCCTGATAGCCTGGTTTACCACAGTTATCAGTTATCTCAGAGACCCACAGTGTAGATACTGCCTCAAGCCACCTGCACGCACGGAAGCACAAAAGATTTACACGGGTTCCAAGAATAAGAGGAAAAAGAAGTACGTTGGACCTGGCTCACCACCAAGTCCTACAGGAGTGAATACATAGATAACAAAAGGGAATACATATATAACAAAAGGACAAAGATAACCAGCTGCTTTGTAGGCATATAGCAACAGATGTGCTTGACATGTCACATACACAGCTTATTGGTACATGCTGACATGTTCTGGGACTAGTTTCAGCAGACATGCATAAAACACAGTAATAAATTACTGCACTGGTAAACACTGTGAAGCTGAAGTTATCAAATACAGCCCATAAAGTATAAATTGCCAAAAAACCCTCCCAACTGACAACACTGTATGACCTGCATTTTGCTCTCAACAAAGACTCTTTGGAATTCCATTTATAAATACAGGTCTATAAAATAGGTCAAGTCTCTGAGTTTCCAGGAGAGCTGAGCAATTTGCACAGGAAGGTATACCAAAGCTAAGTATAAAAGAAAAAAATCTCTCTAAGTGGTAATTCTGTATGGATGTTTCTTATTTCAGCCTCCTGAATCCCAGCTACAGCACGTTCTACTAGAATTGCAAATACAGGCTGGGGTGAACAAACATGCTTTGGTAAACAAGTTCTCTGGCACACAATGTTATGTAGGTGGGGTCTACCCAGAATGTCAAGAGTTCTTCCTCAAATTGTAGAGATGAGCAAGAACACAAGGACCCCGTTTTTGTCTTACTGGTATTCCAGTCAAAAGAAACTGAACAAGGGCTTTGGTTTGGGGTGTGTATGGCCCCTCACAAAAGGCTCATAGGCTTTTTCTGACATAAAAGCATTTTAAAGGCAGCCTATAATCTACAGAATAGGCCAGATTTGTTTTTGCTATTCTATTAATACTTCCAATAAACTGTTTACGGCAAAAGACACATGAATTCTACTAAAGCACTGTTATGCACCAACTCAGAGTAGAAAAAAAAGGTAGCAACAATGAAAAAAAACACCCAACCTACCAAACCAGGAAGATGTATCTTATAATCCAAAAAGGATACAGATTTAAGACAAATGTTTCAAGAGGTTATTATTTGCTGACCTCACTTTGCTTACTTGTTTATCTAGTCATTTCCCAGGTTTGCCAGATTTCCAACCCTACTCCTGACCCACAGAGAAGATGTATATTCATCTACCACCTAGAGAGTCTGATTTTTGCTCTCCAAGAACAAATAGTCTCATTTTCTGTCCTGGGAACTATGGGTCAGTGTTTAAAGGGTACATATGAGTCTGAATTTTAAAGTGAGTTTCAGAAAGGATTTATATAAAGATATATCAGCAATATTTTACATAAAGATGCATATAGTCCTCTTATACCAGGTAAAACCAGTACAATGAGAAGCAGGTACAGATGATCAACTTCTGAACTCCACTAAACTAATTTTTTCTTTAACTTACCTTTCTTTTTATAATATGGCAGTCTAGCAGAAGACAGTTAATATAATATTGTAAATCTAAGTATGGAGCATAAGAAACACCTAAATAAATCCCTCTAATCTCAATACTAATTCAAGACCATTGTTCCATTATGGAGCTTTAAAAAGGAACATGGCAGTATTTAATATTTCAGGTCAACAATTTTTTGATGTTAGGTATTGTGGTGTTGGGCGATAGGGACCACACGGAACAAAGAAAGATATTGTAGGTTACAGCATGGAACATGACTACCAGGTAGGAGAAATAATCACAAAATTGTATCTATTGACATTTAGCTTTGATGTACATACAGCCATTTTAAAAAGGACAGTAAAAAGCAGATTATTTAAAAGACATGGTATTTTCTTGAAGTCATTGTTCAAATTACTCAAATGTTTCATAAGAAAATGCTCCTGCACACAATCCAAGCTACTCTTGGATTTATTAAGAGTAAGTCTTATTCCAACTACAGTTTTCTACAACAATGCTGAACAGATTAAAGTAGTTTTTGTAGATGACAGCACAATTCTAAGCTTGCAAAAGAACACAAAAGAGCAAAATATCAGAGTTTTCTAATTACATGGCAATCTTGGTGTCAACCTGGTTCATTAAATATTTTTATAAAGCTTTGAATTAAAGAAAAAATTTTGATCTAGAAAGAAGATATAGGATTTTGTAAAGACATGAGAACTCAAGACGTACATCTCCTGAACTGAACCTCTTGATAAATACCTTGTTACTGCATTGGTACTAAAATATGGGATATGTGTGGAATCTGTATAACATTCAAGAAGCTACCAACAATGAACCTCTCTTTGGATGCAATCGCAGTGGCGGTGAGGATCTCCTAACTGGAACGTGCACCATGCTAGTGGATGCTAATAGGAGTGGTGTTGGAGGAGGGTACTAATATCCCTCACTCTCGGGCTGTCTGAAGCAGATCCCATGCAAGCGCTCAAAAATCTCTGTGTGTCACAGCAGCTCTGTTTCCCCTCAGGTCTGGGATGAGTCACTAGCAGTTTGCTACACCAAATTGCTTCCGATTCAAATGTACCTTTCATTTATTTAAAAAGTGTTGCGGTAACAGCCCTTCAAAATACCCACTTGAGAAATAATGTTTCATTGTTCACCTTTATGTAACTGTGGTTCTCCCAGGCCTACGCTGCTCTTTTTTTTGGTTTGTTTGTCACCAATTTATTCCTTCCCGAAAGCAGCTATTGCCACACCAGAACCTCAGGGACAGCTGCCTGCTGCTGTGGTCACCTCCCCTCGGGAGCCTGGGGTGCCGGGCAAGGTCCAGCCGAGGGGTCCTCACCACACACCTCTGTTAAAATAAAGTTGGGGTAATTGTGGATATTTTCATCCTTCACCCATCTACCTACCCTGATTGATTTAGAAGCACATCCAAAGTCAGAAAATACAACCACTGTTTATTTTTCACTCTTACAGGAATGATGACTAATTTTGAGAAGAGAAATGCAGAAGTAATCAGGATTCTTTTAAAGTCACAGTAAGGAAATTGGCTGTTTCTACTGCTAACTCCTGTTTCCAGCATTCCTTATAGGCATAATTGCTCAATGAAGTTTTTCATATACACTTTATTGCATGCATTGTGAACTGTCCTGGTTTCAGCTGGGATAGAGTTAATTTTCTTTCTATTAGTTGGTACAGTGCTGTGTTTTGGATGCAGTATGAGAGCAGTGGTGATAACACATTGCTGTTTTAGTTGTTGCTAAGCAGTGTTTAGCCTAAGTCAAGGGCTTTTCAGGTTCCCATCCTCTGCCACTGAGCAGGTGCACAAGAAGCTGGGAAGGACCACAGCTGGACCTGAGCTGCCAAAGGGATACTCCATGCCTTAGAACATCATACTCAGCATGTAAACTGGGGCAGTTGGCCCGGAGCCACCAGTTGCTGCTCAGGGATGGGCTGGGCATCAGGGCATGGTGAGAAATTGTATTGTCCATCACTTCTTTCTCTTGGGTTTTAGTCCTCTTTTCATTTTCTCTTTTTTCATTATTATTATATTTCACTTTATTTCAATTCCTAAACTTTTCTTACCTCAACCCATGGGTTTTACCTTTCTCCAGTTCTCCCCCGCATCCCACCAGGGCAGGGGGAGTGGCAAGGGTGGTACTTGGTTGCCAGCTGGGGTTAAAGCATAACATGAACATGCACAGTTAAACTTGTACCACATTTTCAAATCTGGTTTATGGGAAGAATGTCACAAGTCACACAAGCCAGAGCAATTTATGGAATAAACAAAAGGCAGTAGAACTTCTACCAACTAACAAAAGGACCAGTGGTTGAGCGAGACAAAAAGCGAACAAATAACAAACACCAAAGAAAAAGACATTTTGGACGTTTCACATAAAAGAAAATTTAAAAGCATTAATATGCCTACCATGGTGGACAGGTAGAGCCAAACTATACCTGTATGGCTGCTAGAATTGTGGGAGTATGGAAACAAGATGTTTGGATTACTTATTTAATTTACATAGGATTATATTCAGTTTTGTTGTATTTTGTGTCCAGGAAAGTTGAGAGGAGAGACTATGACTTCCTATAGTGTCTGGAAGGAGAGAGGAAAACATGCAGAACTCACACTTCCTTACTTTATAACCAAAATAATAATAATTATTTTGAGATTTTCTTTTGAAAAGAAAGACACCACCCAACAAAAAGTCCCAAATATATATGAGGGGGAGGGGACAAATTTACCATGGAAGTAAGTAAATCGGATACTAACAAAAAATTATTTCAGAGAATAATTGTCAGTATCTTCTGAACACATAAATTGTGGAATTTGTCTTACATTTTGACCAGATCCTTTTCATTTCCAAGAGTGGCAGCAAATGTCACAGCTTTAATTCAGAGGGAGTGCTGAACTGACAGGCTTCCCACAGCAGGGTGGGTGCCTTTTTCACTCACCCTGGATG
This sequence comes from Picathartes gymnocephalus, assembly GCA_013390045.1. Lineage (NCBI taxonomy): Eukaryota > Metazoa > Chordata > Aves > Passeriformes > Picathartidae > Picathartes > Picathartes gymnocephalus. Next base: position 24,001 of record WEKY01008148.1, read on the forward strand.
TGAAGCAAGTCAGTGGTGAGTCTTTAGCATCACTGGTGTCACCGAGGTGAGCATGCAAAGGTCCAGTTCTCTCTAGGGAGTGGAATGCAGTACAGCATTCCCCTTTCAAAACAGCAAGGGGAGGCATTTCAGCTAATTGCTGAGGTCACCCACATTAAACAGCTGTTCGTTCCGATGGAGTGGTTCTGTTAAAATGTTCTACTGTCATTTCTGTAATGAGCCAAGGAAATAAATCCATGGTTGGAAGAGTCTGGGTCCAGCACCTGACCTTTGCACAATATCAACAACTTGTGAAACAAAATATGGACCATCCCACGAATGGGCTGAGGTTACAGACCAGAAATGGAGACTAGATATCGTTAAGGTCCCTTCCAATCCAAACCATTCTGTTATTCTGTAAATCTGAAAGGATGCACTCTCCTTAGGTTTTATATTGGTGTTTCCCACTATGGTAGATCCACTGTCACTGTGGACAATGACAGACAACAAGCACAATGACAGTCAGCAGAATCTGAAGCCTTGCAAGAACAAGACATTTGCACTGACAGGGCTAATCAGTTCAAACAACAACAAAGCCATTAAAAACCACCTACCAGCACCAGGGTTATTTGTTTGAGGTCTCAAATCTACATATCAAACAGCAAGCAACTTAGAAGTAAAACCAAAGAGCCTGAACGGGAATTGACTACCATGTGGTATCTCGACAGTCACATGGTGTAAGGTGCAAAGGCCTGTCAATTGACAGCACTTTAGTTTAGTTTAGACTTAAACGTTTTCATTTCAAAATCAGATTTTTTTTTTTTTTAATTTAAAAAAGGCAATAGATCCTTTAGACTTGTTTCTAGACAAATAGAAAGCAACCGGTTCAGAAGAAAAGTTGACTAAACCTCATTAAATTGGAGGTGGGGGAGCCCAAGAATGTAGCAAAGAGAATGTGAACACAAGAGACAGTAAGAGGGGAGACAAGAAAGAAGCAGCAATTTCTCTACAAAACAATACAACAGGATAATCTGTGCTTGTGCCCAGTAAAAATAAACAGCAGAAATAGCACAAGATTTATTTGTCAAGACAGACACAGAACGTGAGAACATAGTTAAATTTCCAGCAATAAATATAAAATCTGCAGAAGTACATAGTTAGGAGAATCAGCATGGTTAAGGTAGAATTACAATGCAAAAAAAACCCCACAAAAAACTAGCAACAAAAAGAAATCATTATTACCAATATGTTTATAGCTTAAGAGCAAGAAAAACCTTCTGGCCCTAGTCAACACAGGGAAAAGCTGATGAGAGACAACCCCCAGAAGACTCTCATGTCTAGGACATCAGTCTTCACCAAGGTGGTCAAATGCAAGCAGTGACTGCCATAAATAATAGTAATGACAAGTAGGATTTCAGGAGGAATGGGAGAGAGACAGAGAATGTGAATGGAAGTGTGTGCACACGTGCACAATGGAAAAAACCCCAAGTAAAGAAATCAAAACAACAAAAAACAACAGGTAAGAATATTAAAGACCCTGTGAGTTGAGTCAGTTTAACTTCAAATTCCTGGGGAAAACAATCCGAAACAGATAAATTAGCAGCACCTGGAAGATAATCCTAAGTAATAGCCTAAAGACATTTGTTAAATCACATGGCTAACTTCCTCTGACAGCCTTCCAGAGAGGTAGGAGAGAAACCACAGATGTCACACCTTCCCTTTAGAAAAGCTTTGAAACTGCCTTGAGATATTTTAACAACCAGGCTACAGATGCAGGAAGAATAAATATTAGTTCTGGATGTGAGAAACAAAGGTTAAATCGTCAGGACAGAGTAGTGATCTGGAAGGATGGAGTGAAATGTAGCAGGTTATGTACAAGATATTGCCCACAGGCAGGAAATGTCTAATATGGAAATACAGGATGGGAAACAAGGCCTCAGACTACAGCAGGTCACAAAGACAAATGTCATGCTGTTCTAAGACAAATATTGCTATGAGATATAAAATAAGAGTGGAAAGCATTAGCATAATCTGCTGAACTCAAAAAAACCCTTCTACTTTACTCTGTTTGTCTGAATACCTAGGAAAGATGTAGTCCTACCTGAGCGGGTCCAGGGAACAGGAATAAGAATGAAAACTGGTCTAGAAAATGTGACTTATGGGGAGGTGGGATGGACAAACTGGTGTGGGGTGGGCTGTTACGTTGGAAGGCTCGTCAAAGAGAAGGGAATTGTCTCTTCAGGACAAGTCCTAATGAGCTTAAAATGAGCACAGAAAAGGTTCAGGTTAATAAACACTGGAGGAGGGGAGACAAGAACATGGAAAAAATATTGCAAAGGTAGTGAAGCAATGCAAGAGATTTCACCAGGAAAGAGCTTTAAAAACAGGTGAAGCAAACACCTCTTCATAAAACACAGATTGCATCTTTGGGGCAGAGAGCACTTGAGACTGAGACCTTATGGCTGGGAGCAATGGTTGAGGAATGCCATGGTGGCAAACCAGAAGTGAGGGGAAGGAAAAGTGGTTTAGAAACACAGAGAGAAGCACTGAGGGAAGTCAGGTGACAGGTAGGAAACTGAGAAAAACAAAGATGAAAAATGAGACTGCCATTTGCAGAGAGAGTCGTTTCAGAGGTGTGTTACACTTTCATGAGCAATGACTTACGAGGTTGCACCTGAAGTCAAGAGAAAAGGCAGGCTCCAGGTGCTTGGATCTACACTTGCTGCAGTTCTTGTTTCAGTGTCTACCTTAGAAGTAATGCAGTGCAAAAAAGGCATATCCACAGAGAGGAAAACAGTTGATGCTGAAGATGCAGCACCCACATGGCCCATGTTGGCATGGCAGGTTGTATGTTTTGCTTCAACCCAGCTCTAGCCTGGTCCTGTGGGCAGGACACCTGCCCCTGGTTCAGTAGATGCTAAAAGCACTCCTGAAGAACATCTTCCAGTCTTTACTTCATCTGAAAGGAATCCAGCTCGTGTTCCCCAAGATCCCTCAGCAAAGTGATCCACAAGGGATGTACTCCAGAAGCATGCTCCTGAACTGAACTAATACTGTAACACAGGCTCATCTTAAGCCAAGCCAGAGGAATCCAGGGACCAATCGTGGCATCCATGTGGCAGAGACCAAAGCAGGACACGTCAGCCACTGCAGACCAGAACAACATTGCTTTCCTCCACTGCTAGATTGATCTAAATGCTTTGCAGCAACAAGCATGACTGGAGTCACCATGTTCAGTGTCTAGACACCAGGCACTGACTGATTTGAGACAATATATTGACCATTTTTACTGACATCTGATGTGACATATGGACATCTTTGGTAGATCTGTAAATACACTGGAACAACTATCACAATATTTTAACTTAGTAACCGCATTTGCTTTAAAATAACATTGCTAATAATCTGCCTTACTTTTATTTCTTTATTTTCTTGAAATGAGGACCTATGTCTAGGGACTTTCTGACTCATGAATTAAAATAGCAAAACCAAAACAAAGGGCCAAGCACCTAAGCCATCAATCTTTTCCAGATGCCGAGTCATAGAGCAGTAACTAAGACAAAGAATGTTCCAGTTTCTCCTTGCCAGTTCTTAATATCAACATATTTTTATTTCATGAACTTTCTTTTCCTAAAGAAGTGTCAAATTGTGCACGTCTGTGTGTGTCCCTGTTTAGATGCTGAGCTGCAAGGCTGTCCTCTGTTCCTTATGCTCTCTAGCTTCTGAAATATTCAGCCCCTTCTGATTCCTTGTCAAGGACAGTTTTCTTGCTCTGTGCACATCACACATCCAGCATGGTTCCCTGAATAATTATCCAGGATTTGACTGGGTGGTTGATGATAAAATTTCTTTCAGGTCATTTCAAGTGATGCTCCTATGTAAAACAGTAAACTGATTTTTGCACCCATTGACAAGTTTGCAGTTTAATTTCTGAGTAAAACCCTGTAAGTGTTATGAGATTCCTCCTTCTACCTCTACTTCAAGTCTTTATAAATAAATACACATTGTATGTGTAAAACAAACAATCTCAACTAATATCAACAAATACAATTAAAGCATTTGCACAGAAATTCAAGATACCTTTTAATACATGAGAGAAGCTACAGAAGTCTGGTTTTATTCCCAGGTAACTAAACAAGGGAATAAATGACTGAGGGCATAAAACATAAGAATATCTTAAGTGAGGATCCGAGCCAACTTGTGTTGCAGAGCTGTGTTTGAAACACAGGCATTATTTACACATTCTGGTGAAGTACTCCACAGATTTAACATTTTAAGGCGGTTTATGAATTTCTAGTGTCAATTCACATAAAATGTGCTTAAACACCCAGATGCTATGACCAAAACTAAATGAGTCACAAGTCTGAAGTTCATCTGAACTGGTGAGGTTAAGTCAAGCTTGTAGTGTAAATTTACATCCAAACAGCGAAATTTACTTCTAATTGGCTTGGACCATAGATGAACTCTTTCCTTTTTAGTCTGCCTTCTGATTTTAATTGGGTAGAAAGCTACTGTAAATATTTTCTTCTTTCTCACTCCTTCTTCCCAAGGTTTTTATAAACAAGTGAGGCATTGTTTAGCTGCTGTGGTCTAGACCCCACACACCTCAAAGCAAAACAGAGAAAAAGTATGTGTTCAGATTGCTACAGAGCAGGATTTTATACACTTTTTGATCACACACCAGCAAACAACTTGCCTTCCTCCAAACAAACTGATCAATGCAACTTATAGTGTCTTTTTAGCTTTGCTTCTCATCATCTGTAAGGAGAGAAGAGTAGGTTTGGAAACTTCGGCAAAGGAACCTAAACAGATTTGCTCAGCAGTCTCTGAGTCTCTGGTCAACAGCTCTGTGCTGTTCAAAGCCCAAGTACAAGTGCATCACTGTTCTCCCATTTAAATGTAGAATAATTCTAGGATTCATGGCAATGCCAGCTTAAACTTAGCTCTAAAGAAACCCTTTGTTTTCAAATAAATCAGTGCCTGGTTTTAGATAATTCTATAAAGAATCCTATTCATCTGCCACATAACCTATTAGTTAACATGAAAAGAGCACCAAAGAGGCAGCCAACCTCCAGAAAATTCTGAAGAAAAGTGAAGTTAAACCAATCTATCTGGCATATGCCTTTAGAGTTACATATAATGTGTGTGGACACACACACAAATGTAAAACCTCATTGCAAATAGCACTGTTAATTCTTGATACAGACACTTTACACCAAGACAGTTGAAAATTTTGTAGCACACATTCTCTCACCAGAGCACAGTAATTGTCTGGCTTTCTGTCCTTGCTGCAAGTGTCACATTATTTTCAAGGGACACAACTAAGGGACAGTTTTGGGATTCCCTGACAGAGAAAGCCCATCTGTTTTCTATCAGGGCTCTGAAAACCAAAGGATGGCTGGAAAGAGTTTTTAGTCCCAAAAATTCCAAAGACAACAGATATTCTCTTACCAAAGGCTAATTTGGGAGGCTGAAATTTAGATATTAAAATGCTGCTTAACCATTTCCACGCTAGTCTAAAAAATCCATGACCGCTTTTAAAGAGCAATTGATGAAAACAAGTTAGTTATTTACAAGATATTTACCATGAGTACTGGGAGATTAAATTAACAGCATTACATTTATTGCTTAAATGAAACAGGAGGGATTTGAAAAAAAGAAAAAAAAATCAGGAGGCTAATTGGATAATTGGATTCTAGGCTATCAGCATCCACTATGACTCCAAATAACCCCCATCTGTTTCACTTCTTACCTCTCATAAAACATTGCTATATACTCCTTAATGCTACATGCTCTTTTTATTTACCTTTCTATGAAAACATAGCTTCTTTCTTTCCCCCTCCACCCCACTTCAATATATTCAAGATGCATCTCTACTACTGCAGCAAGGAAGCAGAAGTCTCCTAGTTCTTTGATGCACTTGTCTTCAAGGCATTTGACAGTCTGGGGGCTTTTGCCAGGTAGTTTTTATTTCTGAGTTGTCCTAAGTTTTCTTTGTTTTAAAGCTTTTGGCAGCATTCCAAACTTGTAGACTTAATGCATCTTGCTTTTGCAAGGTATGGTTAAGTCCAATCCAAAGGGAGTACAGGAGTTATTTTCTTCTTTAATTATTTCCTGTCCCTCTTCTATGCTCTCTCCAGCATTAAAGCAAAACACATACTATAAACTGGAAATGCCACCATGGTTGAGTCCTTACTTATTTACTAAACTTAGTATAAAACATATTTTAGGGTTTGATAGTGATCCCAGTTCATAAATACCTAACACTAGGATTACAAGCAACAACAACAACACCAAAGTCTAAATCTAAACTATTATAATATAAACACACAGTAGTTCAGAGCCATGCAGCAGGTACACTTGCATCCTTACACATGCATCCAACATTCCTCCACTTAAGCAGGAACTACACAGGGTATGGAAGCGGCCAAAACACAGACAGTCATGGGCTGCAGCACATCCTCTAGGTGAGTTGGAGGCAACTGGACTTAGTTAGCCTTGAGAAGAGGCTTGAGGGGCACCCAACAGCAGCCTCCTAATGTCTTTGAGAAGGTTACCAAGACAGACTTGCTGGTGCACTGCAGTGCATTGTATGAGAAGGCAAATCCCCACAAGGATAACTGACCACTAGGATAGGGTGCTCAGGAGGGCTGTGGAGCCTCTGTCTTTGGAGGTTTTCAAAACCCAGGCAATCAAAGCCCTGTGCAGCCATGTCTGAACACTCAGGGCAAGGAGTTAACTCAAGCTGGTGAGTTACCTCACCACCTTCCAAGATTCCTTCTAACTAGAATAACAGCATGATTTCAGATGTTTAGGCATGAGCAGCACTTACCCCTTCAGCTTATCTTCCTAGCTGAATCCAGAAATGTCATTGTAATGCAATATTATATACAACACCACAGGACAATAATCTTCACAAGTGCCCATTTTCTCATTAAAATACCAATTTGAGCACAGAGTAATGATGCAAAGCTCTGAAACAGCTATCAAGATAGTTCCTGAAAAACAGAACTGTTTCCAACTCGTGCCTTGTTTTAACAGCAAAGTTACAAGGTCTCAGTAATTGGCACACAGTTTGCGTATATTTCGATATCAGATTTTGCATCCTATATTATATTGATAAATAGCTGGGATTGACTTCAGTTTCATGGATCTTCAATAAACACTCAAATACGGGGTATAACTCCAAGGGGCACAGCAAATCTATTCTGATGCACCTGCTGCATTAGCAACATTGAGTCCAGGATCGGAGGCAAACCTTTCCTTGGTCTGATGTCTGTTCCAAAATATTTTGCAATTAGCAATATAGTGAAGATGTTTAAAACAGTTCTGTTTCCTCGGTTATTTCACAACAGTGAGCAAGAGATGGAGAAGTACCAGTGAAGGAAAACTAATCCCAAGGGCTAGAAGAGACAGCAGCAGCAAAGCTGAATGATGGTGCCTCATAAAGTGATGGAAACACGTCAGTCCTGCTTCTCAACAGAGGCAAAGGATCAGAAGTTGGTACCCCTTCGGTTTACTCCAAGAGAAACATAACAGTCTGTAAAGCTATGCAACTTCTGCACTGGCAGTATTTTGCAATAGCATTTGGCAAGGCACTCAGCACTAGCAGCTTGCCAGTTGCCCTCACAGTTTCAAACAAGACTGCCGAGAAGTAAGATGTGACATCTCTTTGAATAAAGGAGCTGTGAAATAAATTTAGACATCAGTCTTGCTTACCCACACTCCCCCAACCCCCAAGTGCTTTCCTGCCCTAAACCACAGAAAGACTGTAGTTGCAAAGCATTTCAAAAATGAAGGAATAAGGAAGTTCTCTCTCCTCAGATGATGATGTTCACAGGGTGTCTGAGAAACTGGAGCGAAAAGGTCACATGAAGATACTACTTTACTTCTTCCTTTGCTAAAGAGTAGAGAGAAAGAATCATCCAGAAGTGGGCAAGGGAATGGAGTTACAGGTCAGGACACAAACACAGAAATCTGTGTCACAAAACACATTCACCTAAAAAGCTGAATAATATAATACTGACTGGGTGACACCTATTACCACACAGATACACTGTGTGAAAGTGGAAGCCCAGGATGGAGATTTCTGCACTGGAAATGGGGCTTTCTGGAAGGAAACACTGGAAACTTTCCCCACTTCAGCTTGCAGGCTTGAACTTCTAAACTGGGACTACAAACAGCCGTCACCACCCACTCCAGATCTCTGAGCCTGTTCTTCTCCTGAGCCCAGTTCTCCCCTAGAGAAATTATTCAGGTGTTGATCCTCTCTTGAAACATAGAGGGTGTCACGGAAATGCTCACCTCTGATAATCATCAGTAGCAAGCAACCACCAGATCCCAGCCCTCCTCCCAGCAGGACACAAACTGCTGTGACAGAGTCAAGGTTCTGGTGCTCCCTCACGCCAGCCTTGGGCAAGCTGCTGCATCTTCCCTGAGATGGCCCAGGCTGAACACAAGGAGCGAGGTGTGCCCTTCTGCTCGCCTCCTTCAGCCTATCCAACAGACGGAAGATGTGGGTTTGAACCCCTCGTGCGCAGGGACCAGGTTTCAACTACCAGAACACCGCCTACTGTTTAGACAAATCCCGCCACCAGCAGCGCTCAGGGAAAGGTGTGCACTGGCTCCTCTTCCGGCAGCGTTCCCAAAAGGAAGCACACGAGTGCATTTCGAGACACAGCCGATGCCACCAGCACGTGTGTTTACAATGTGCTTGCCAGGTGCCCTACTTTCTTCATCTCCTAAGGGCTTTGATGCTCAACGGCAGCAGCTCTAGATAAGGCGCTTAAGAACTTTCTGCTCAAAGAGGGTGATCCAATATGTTTAAGACACTTTCAGAGTCAGGCAGTGTTAGGTGGTTTGGAAGACTTGGGGGAATAAATTCTGTTTGAGAATTAGGAATGCAAGCAGGAACCTGATTAACATATTTTAAAATGTTCTTACAGCACTTCAGTCCTTCAGTTCTACTTTGTAAAGCATGTTTGCTTTCTAGGACATTTTAGCATATGGATACTTCTTAAACTAGAACAAAATGAATCCTTCAATACAAACACTCATAGAGCCGACTTCAAAGAAAAACAACATATTGCTTTACTACGGCTCAGTCTATATGAGTATGTACATTATTTACACTAGTTTCTAGTTCCTTGGTCTATAGAAAAAAAATCATAGCAGAATAAGTCTTCAATGACTTAGGGATGTCCAAAAATGAAGTCACAAAACGAACCAAAAGTGACTTTCCTTTTGGGAAGCACACATTCCTTCAAAATAACATTCTTCTAAATGACAACTTAGACAGCCAAAACAAAAACATAATTTGGAACTGCAAATATGTGTAATTTGAGCTCTATTTCCATGAAGAAATGCAGGGCATTTGTATACAAAATGGCTTATAGCCATGGGACAAAAAATCCCTAGTTACTTGCATGCAAATTATAAAACTGAAACCATCTGGAAAATGATCTGGGATATAGGGAGGATAACCCAGGAGAGAACTGGTGTGTGGATCTGGCTGAAGGATCATAGCTTATTAGCAGCTTATCCTGTATGGATGGGATGGAAAATAAGATTTGACATACCCTCTTATACAGTGATGATTAACATGAACCTGCAATTAGCATGCATGGCATTTTAGATTGACAGGTGATTTCCATCATAAACCCTAGATCCCAAGGGAAAAAAGAGATGCTTTGCATCTAGTTTTATTTGCTAATATCTGGGTCATTTTATTTAATATACTCTATTTTTGGCCCTCAGCATACCCTACTGAAATACCTTGTTGCTGGGTCAAGTCAGCTTTGAAGGCTTGCAGCTATTCCAGCTAGCTAGGCTGAAGCAATTCTGCATATTAAAAACCACCAGTCACTATTTTAAACACATGCCATTACAGTCAAATTATCCACCTACTTGTGGATTGACTTTAAACAAGTCAAAAAATGAACAGAGTAGTGATTTTAAAGTGCTCACATCTTAAAACTTGAACTACTAGCTCCCTGCAATAGATTATTTTATAAAGCAGAATGGACCAGGAACCACCCAACTACTGCCCCCTATAAGTCCTTTGAAGACTTCTGTTCCATGAGACTTGGACATCCAGCTTTGTCAGGCTTCTTAGAAAGATAACTGTCCTTAGAGAATGAACACAGTGATAATAAATAGCAACAACTCCTATGGGCTGTTGCTTATCAGGATGAAGATCCCCTCAGAACAACATAACCAATGAATTACAAGTCTTGCAGCACTCTGGATGCAGCCTGCGTATTCACCAGTCCGCATAACTTTCCCTCAGGAAATGTTTAATCCTCTTTGAAGATTACAATAGATACTGAATTTATTAGATTAGCATGAAATAAATTAAATGCAAGGGCTGTCAACATCTATTTTGAGTGTCCAGTATAAATGTCACTGCTATTTCAATGCTTAGAGCGTGTAATAAAGCAGCTGTAGCACTTACTGGAGAGAAATACAGAGATCACTACCTGGTTTTTGCTGCCAACTAGTGCATATTTCTGCTCTTCATACAATCTCAAAAATTAAGGGAAAGAGCCTGACAGAATTCAGATTAAAAAAAAAACAACTTTGCAGAAGCATGTAAGTCTCAGCAACGGGAAGCCAAAGAGCACTGCCCAATGTTCACAAAAGCACTGAGGCAGATATCCTGCAAATAACTAAGTCATGCAGGTGAATGTTACGGGATACTCTTTCAAGCTCGACCAGTTCTCTCCTTAATTCAAATCCTTCAAATCTGCATCAGAACTTACCTTCCCATAAAAGATCTGCTCAGGAAGCACCAATACTTTGCAACTCCTTCTGCACAGGAGAAGGAAGCATTATTTTAATTCTCTCCCTGCTTCCAATCTTCTCTCATGCTGAAGGTGTTTAAATGGGTAAAGAGACAATCCCAGCCCTTGCCTCTCTGGCACAGAGACCACCAGAAAGAGGGACTGCAGATCCAAACCGCATTCCTTGCTTTTCCCTCTGTAGGGCACAAAGTAAACCAGGGTATCCTCCTCCTGCTGGGGCACTCTGTGGAAAGGGGCTCTTCCACCTGCTCTGAATTTAAACGACTAACCACTCTTCACCTCTTAAATGTCTGATTCCAGCATAGCTTTACTGTCTTTATGGAATTAAGTAGTGGAACTGAAATGGAGTTTGGTGGTGTCCGTAGCTGCAACTCAGAAACCAAACGCTCCCACACCGAGCCAGCCATGCAAAACAAAGCATAGTATGTAAAACTACACATACACGCAGTAAAAACATGAGGGCAAGAGTACTAGCAGGAGCCAGTAACACTGCTGGAAAAGGGTGGGAATTAAAAAAAAAAAAAAGGAGCGAGGAGAATGTGAAACACTAAATGACTTTAAAACTTCTTTGCCAATATAATATCTAAAATTATAGCGGCGGGGGTGGGGGGAGCAGAAGTTTCTCCATGTTTGTTTGTTTATTCGCCTGCGAGCACTTTGCCCCCCGTCCGTAAGCGGATCCCAGCCGCTGGAGCCGCACGCCCACGCGGAGCAGCGCTTTCCTGCGGGAGCACTTTCATTCCCCCGGCCCCCTCCGCAGGAGCCTGGCCAGGGCCCCACCGAACACGCTCCGCGGGAACGCCGGCGGTGTAGGCAAAGCGCACAGGCGTTTTCGGGCTGCAACAAAAGGGAAGAGAAAGGTCCCCGCGTCCCGTATCCCCGAGGGAGTCCCGTATCCCCGAGGGAGTCCCGTGTCCCCGCGGCCGCAGAATCTCCGCGGCTCCGGACGGGCCCTCTCTACCCCGCCCATGGGAGGGGGCACGGCCCCTGGACGGCTGCACGCCGCGTACCTGTCTCCCTCCGCCCCTCCGTCCGTCCGCCGGCCGGGGCGGGCCGGCGATGTCCGTCCGTCTGTCCGCCCGCCCGCCCGCTCGAGTTGCCGCTTCCTCCTCCCTGCCGCGTCAGCCGCGCTCCTCCCGCCGCGGCCCCGGAATGACGGGCTCCCCCCGCGGGGCTGCGCCCACCCCGGGGCGGCCACGGGCCACCGCCGCTCCCCGCCGGCGCAGAC
>WEKY01008148.1:36049-52889 GCA_013390045.1 Picathartes gymnocephalus
GGCGGCAGCCGGGGTCAGGCGGGGACGCGCGGCCGGCCCCGCTCCCGCCCGGGGCCCCGCGGCTGCAGCTGCCCGAGGGACCGCAGAGCCTGCGGCTGCCGGCGAGCGCGGGGTGTGCGATCCAGGGATGGATTACCGCGATCCTCCCGCTAAACCGGCGGATAATCCAGGGCGACGCCGTCCTCCCCACATGCAGCACCCGGCGGGCGCGCAGGCTGCTCCTCGGGAGCGGGTTCCCAGAGCTGACGATGCTGCCCAGGCCGCTGGCAGGGACCGTGCCCCATCGGGACACACACAGAGCCTCCCCAGGGCCGGGCCGTCCGCTGCAGAGCTGTCACACCCTGGCACAGAAAGCGACGATGGTTTCCGATGCCGATATTTTATCCACCTGGGCAGCAAAAGTAGATCAATCGGGCTGGATGGAGGAGAGGAATATCGGAGACATCAGCATCCTCCCCACTCTGTCCTGTAGGCATTATTTTGCCTTTTTTCTCAATAATCACCTTCACAGCAGGATGTGGTAAAAATAGTTATCAGTTTGTCTCAACCAACTTTCGTTATCTCTCTTTTGGCTGCTTTTCTATGCTTCCTGCACAGTTTCTTCTCCACAAACTGCCACAGGATGCAGTGCAGCCAAACTCACCTCACCTGTAACTTGTGCAATCCAGCCTCAAAACACTTCTGTCTATCAGATTCATGGTTTGGGGTATGGCCAACTGAGGTCCCCACGTGGCACACCTTAGGAGATGGTACCAGCTTGGAGGCTTCACAAAACAATGAAAATTTCCAGGAAGGCCTCAGAGAGAGAGGATGTGAGATGAGGGAGGTTGTTCCAAGCACAGTCAGGGCACAGATGAATTTTTTTGAGTGGTAATAAGAGGAAGGGAAGAGACTCCTGAGGACAACAGCTCTTGCATCCTGAGATGGTGGAAAGAAAAGAGGGACTATAGTATGGGCAAAAGTGAATCCCAGAGAATGAGCTCAATATGATGGTCTGGTATAGTTAATCTGTTGTCAAAGTACATCTTAAAAGAATGATCCCTAAATGACAATGTTCCTTCAATACAGTTTGGGTAGTTCCTTCCTTCCCAGTTTTCAATTAAGCAAAGGAGTGAGATGAAGAAGTACAGCTAAAAGCCACATCTTTGAGGAGAGGTAGGTATAAGCAGTTCTTGCCAAGATGGTTATATTTTCATGCAAACTTCCTCTCTTCATTCAGGGATTTTGCTAACATATTTCAGTGGGAATACTGTTTTAACCCATCATTATGTCCAGTCACCTGACTGCACCTAAAATTCATTGCATCCAGAGGGTAGTGGTCAATGGCTCAATGTCCAGGTGAAGATCAGGGACAAATGATGTCCCTTAGGGATCAATACTGGGACCAATGCTCTTCAGTGTCTTTACCAATGACACAGGCAAAGGGATCGAGTTTGCACTCAGCAAATTTGCAGATGACACCAAGCCAAGTGGTGCTGTTGACAGGCCTGAAGGATAGGATGGCATCCAGAGGAACCTGGACATGCTCCGGAAGTGGGCCCATGGGAACGTCATGAAGTTCAACAAGGCCAAGTACAAAACACTGTATCTGGGGCAACCCCTGGCATGAATACAGGTTGGAAGATGAATGGATGGACAGCCAACCTGCGGAGAAGGACTTGGAGTGGATGAAAAGCTGGAAGTGACCCAGCAATATGTGCTTGCAGTTCAGAAAAATGAGTGTATCCTGGGCTGCATCAAAAGCAGTGTGGCCAGCAGGTCGAGGGAGGGGATTCTGCCTTCTTTTCTGTGATGAGATCCCACCTGGAGTGCTGCATCCAGCACTGGGATCCCCAGCACAGGAAAGACATGGATCTGTTGCAACAAGTCTTTGTCCAGACAATGGAGGTCCATGAAGATGCTCAGAGAGCTGGAGCGTCTCCCCTATGATGACAGGCTGATAGTTGGGGTTGTTCAACCTGGACAAGAGAAGGCTCCAGGGAGGCCTTATAGCACCTCCCAGTACCTAAAGGGGACCTACAAGGGAGCTGAAGAGGGACTTTTTACCAGGGCATGAAGTGATAGGACAGGGGATAATGGTTTTAAACAGACAGAGGATAGGTGTAGATTAGCTATAAGGAAGAGAAATTTTACAATGTGGGTAGTGAAACACTGGAACAGGCTGCCTATGAGTGGTAGATTCCCCATCCGTAGAAACATTCAAGTTCAGGTTGGATGGGGCTTTAAGCAGTGTGGCTGAGATGAAGATATCCCTGCTCATTGCAGGCAGGTTGGACTAGATGGCTTTAGAGGTCCCTTTCAACCTGAACTATTCTATGATTCTGTGTTTCTGTGATCATGGTAACCTTATGTTTCTCATAACGCTTGCAAACATTTAATGTTATGCACACGTAGATGTCCTTGATCCATCTTGCATGTGTAATTATTTAGAATACAGTCACACAGAAAACTATTTTCAGGACAACTTCCAAAAGGCAAATCTTCAGAAAAAAGGTTATGCAATTTGACCCATTCAAGAAAGCCACTCCTGTTAAGCAGAAGTAATGCTAAAAAGTGATGAGTGGCTCTTGCTATATTATTACTTGGGAGAAAGGGTTTGATTAACACAACTAAACATTTCCTGTAAGGCCTAGATTTTCAGGAATTAATGTGTCAGCATCAGAACCCTGTTTCTGTATTGGATTAAATTAGTAAAGACAGAACTGAATAATAGATGTAACCATTCCCTCCTTTCCCTTCTCTCCCAAAGAACCTGAATGAGGAAAAAGTCTTGAAAGGTTTTCTCCCATATCAGGACAAAACTAAGAACAAAAAATGTTCTTTCCCCTCCCTAAGAAGGAAAAATCTGTTCAACCCCAAAGTAGTCTATAACCTGATGTATCATCTCAACATACTTGAGCTTCTTAAACACTGGATAAAATGCCTACATAATTCCTACTTCCGAAGTTCTAACCAGGTATACCTGTATTGTTTACTCCTTATCAGAAATTAAAAATTGTAAAAAGCATCCATCTTAAGTGAAATTCACTTCAGTTAACTAACAATAACAAGAAACTCTTTCTAGAGTTTTCCTGCCACTTAAAAGAACACAGAGGTGGCACAAAGGAACAAAAAAGGTCAGCTGTAAATAGCATATTTTATCAGTTGAGAGTCTAAAGCACTGGAAATCTCTTCTAGTCCTTTTTGTGTGCATGTGTATGTAAAAACACTACAAATCCTTCTTTGACCTGATCTAATTCATTTTTTCCTGCTTCACATACACTTTGACACAAACTAGGCAGTTTGAGATAGACATGGTCCTTTTGCAGGTGATGGGTTGCCTTGTTGACAGCTTGGGGAAAAGTTTCCAGTCTAGATCACACTGTGCAGATGCAGCCCTGGTCCTGCCATGACTTTGTCATGGTGGTGGAGCTCCTGAGCTGATAGAGCAAGTTCATGCTCTTCTCAAGTTTATTTCTCTCCACCAGAGACTCTTCTGTTGCTAGGTAAGATGTTGCAGTTCTATACAGACACAGCAGAAAACCTAAATATCAAAGAGTATCTTAACCATCTCCAATGTAAGCAGAGTTCACCTATGGCAAAAGCCTCTTAAAAAAAAGGAAACAAAGGAAAAAGTGACTTGCCACTACAGCCAGCCTTTTCTTCTATCTTAGTTTTCCTATAAGAATGGCGTTTTCCTCTTTCTCTGGTATTCTGCTGTGAGGATACAAGTACACCCTCAAGGTCCCTAATGCTGTGTGCTCCATACTAGGAACCACTAAACTTAGAAAATCTTTAAAAGGTCAGTCTCAGGCCGGCTGCTGAGCAAACAGAGCTAATAGATGTGCCTTATTTGTTTCCTCTTGTCTGCTCCATTGTTTGCTTTCTTCTCTTATGCATATCCTTCCAGACAGGTTGATTTGTTTAACTACACACAGGTCAATGTCTGAACAGCACACCTAAAAGCACCAGCAATACAGAAAGAGAAAACAGAGGAAAACCAGATTATGATGATGACATTCAGCTTTTAAAGCATAACAAAACTCCTGTCAGTATCAACAGTCTGGTGCACTGTAAACCCTTTGTGCAGTAACTCAGTAATTGTGGAGATGATGCATTCTGATCTTACTATGAGAGGCCAAACAAAGGGGAGAAACATCTTTTGTGAGGTCACCATGACTTCTGCCTTCTTGCTATACTTTCTTTCATTCTCTTTGTTGCTTCACTTATTTGCGTGTCTCTGCCTTTCATCCCTTTGCACTTCTTTCCCCATAGCAACTCTGCCTTCATACATCCTACTTCTGCCTCCTCCCACATGAAGAAGCCACGTAATAGCACAGGCTGAACTTCAGAGGGGAAATTGCAAAGACAACTGGTCGTTAGCTGATGCAGACTTGTAGCAAGATCTCTAGCACTATAGACTATGAGCCAAAGTAGAGATGAAAGAAATAAACTAAGGACAAGTGGAATAAAAGAAGTTTAAAAAGTTTTAAAGTAGAGAGCAGAGTAATATAGGGTGACCTTTTACCTAGGCTTTCTGTTCAGCAGACCTGACAGTACATGCTCAGTCTGGTTAGATCCCCCACATACTAAGCAGGAAATAAATCAATGATTACGTATCATGAGAAAGGCTTGTTGTGACATGGATTCATCTGCCACTGAATCCATGTTCATGAAGAGGCTCCTATCTTCAGGCACGTAAATTCCCATTTTTTTCAGAGCAAGTTCCTGAAGGAATGATAAAGTTCATCTTCAGGGGGCTAGCTAACAGTTCATATTTCTAATTAGCATAGAGATTTACATGGTATAAGTATTGAGTATGCTTTCCTCCAGTAAGGTGGTATAACACACATTTTATTGAACATTTGAAATATGGACTGCAGCAATTAAGATGAAAGTTTAACAAAAATGTTAAATTAAAAAAATCTTAAATGCTTTATTGAGTTCCTAGAACTTAGTTATCAAATCACATCTGGGAATCCCTACCTCTTATTGTGCCTTCAAGGAAAAGTCATCTTCTCCAAAGCATTGCCAGTAGGCTTTTACATCAACGTTCAGTCACAACAGGTACAGAGGAGTAGAGGAAACTCTTCTCATAACCTCTGTGTTAAATTGGTTATATTTCTTACACTGTTGCATGCTTTGACTTTCATACCTTAGTTTGTACTTGTCAGTGTCACGAGTACATCTAGATCAGATTTTTGCAGAATTGGAGTTCATGGACAGATATTCAGATGAGTGTAAATACAGACTTACTTCCTAGTCTTAGTAGTTATTAAATAATGGTCATTTGCTGTTTGATCCTGAGACATGATGAACATTGGTGGAAGATGTTGCCAAGTTTGTGGGTGATATTTCAGGACATATGAGCACTGTTGCTTTGCCCCTAACTAGGAGCAGCTTTCAAGTGAGTAAGTACAGGTCTTTCCCTGGAATGGTGAGAGGTAAGTAATTAAGCGTCATATCCTCTGTCTAGGTAGGTAGTAATCACACTTCATTTTCTTTCCCTTCTTCCAAAATCAAAATTTGCTATTCCTCAATCACATCCTCTGTCCTAGGCTGACTGTATGATGCTTTTATCCCCATTTCGTCTGTTTAGCCCAGAAATAAGTTTTGCACCTTTAAGACAAGATCTGAGAGCAAAGGGGGTAGAAGGAGAAGCAAGCGGTGGAACATCTGAGGCAGTTGTTTTCAAAACATAGAGATAACACCTTCAACATTCCTGTTCCTGGACTCAGGGTTGTCTGCACAGACAGCGGAGAGCTCTCCTTCAGTTTTTCCCCCTCTTTTGTTTTTTTTGGCTCATTTTTTTTTTTAATTAGCTGAAACCAAAGATTTTTTTTTGGACTGTTCTGCTGTTGTTCGATCCGGGGACACCAGGACCATCACCCGGAGAGGGGGGGGGCTCCCCCCAAGCGGCACTGCAGCCGGGACGCCGGGCCCGAGCCTCGGAGAGAGAGAGACTGAGAGAAAAACCGAAGACACATCCACGGAAAAGACTTTTTCTGGGTTTGCCATATCTTCAGAACGGCGAGAGGTTTTGTTGTGTAGTGTTGTTCATCCTTTGTGCTTGTGGGTGTTTTGCTTGTTAAATAAATAGTTTTTTCCACTTTTCTCCAAGGAACTCTGTTTCCCGAACCAGCTGGGGGGAGGGGTGGCTTGGATCTGCTTTTCTGGGGGAACCCCCTGAGGAGGTTTCCTCCCAGATTTGCCCTAAACTAAGACATCCTCTTACTCAACTGTTGTGACATATCGTGTTGCTATTCCATTCTTTAGTGTGTTCTCTGTAAAGTTCAAAGTTAATTAGACCATAAGGTTTGCTGCCCTTCAGCTTTTGTTACTGGATGCACTGTAAGACTCATCCCATTCACACCACAAGCCTGTTAAATTTTTGCATACAAAGCAGAGCACATTTTAGCATTCAGGATCCGCAATGCTGTGAACTATTTATCATATGAAACATCAGTGACTTTGGCTACAGCATCTAAGAGTCAACCTCTGCAAGCACAATTAACTGAAATAATGGAAGACAGTATATTCTTCAAATCTGTAATAAGCCCTTTAAAATTATTTTAAAATTTAAAATAGTTTTAAAATTTCAAACTATCTAAAATTTATTTTAGATATATTAAATAACAATTCTTAAACATCCAGCCAAGCATGATAAGCTATTTCTCTACAAAAAGATACAAGAAAAAAGGGCAGTATGGTATATATTGCAGGGGTGAAACGTAATTGTTAGAACATGATACCTTCAAATAGAAATCCAAAGAATACAGCGAACAAAATATGAGAGGACATATAGTCAACTTACTCAAAGCAAACTGTAATAATTAAGCAGATGATAAGTTTGAGACCCTAAGTAAAACCCTAAGTCTACTTTTGCTTCTTAACATAATTGTATAAAAGGCAATTGGGATTAAATCTTAGTGGTATAGGGAAAAAACTGTCATGTGATATGACAATGTACGTTTCCAAGAAGATGAAATTGAATTAGCTTACCAAAGTTTCAGTTCAAGAAAATATCCGAAAATAAATTTATTCAATGAAATGGTTTTTTTGTTTCTTCTCCTTTTTCCTTTCTGTCCTAGCTGTGGTTGCTGTTTTGGGGAACAAGAAAGCCCCTGCCTCATATGTTTCCCATGAGTTATCAGGAAAGAGCAACGAGTCAATAGCTTTCACAGGTACAAAATCTCAAAACCTACCACAAATTCATGGAGGTTCTTACCTGTATTAATATAGGAGTTAGGGTCTAAAACCTTTAAAAGAGGAGAATAAGCCCTTTGAGTGGGCAAGATTACAAGACTGTAAGCAAGCTGTGATCCATTTCTAAGTGAAGTGGAGGGGTTATTGAAGTTTATATATATATGAATTCTTTT
Organism: Picathartes gymnocephalus; assembly: GCA_013390045.1. Classification (NCBI taxonomy): domain Eukaryota; kingdom Metazoa; phylum Chordata; class Aves; order Passeriformes; family Picathartidae; genus Picathartes; species Picathartes gymnocephalus. Next base: position 43,408 of record WEKY01008148.1, read on the forward strand.
ATATATATGTCAAATGGAGTTGTTGTTACTTAATGCTTACTCATTATTAACAGTCACTCTTTCCACCTCTGCTGATAGCAAGAGTACAACTTAAAAATTAAATAAAATTTTTGGTTTCCTTCAGTTTTGTTGTTCTGCTTTCTCATCTTTACTGTCTTCTGTTCTATAAACTTTTCTGCCCTGTAATGCAATTCAAACGCAACCAGACTAAGGAAATGGATGACATCTCTACTGTAGGGCAAAATGGGAAAGAACTGAAGTAACTTTTTTTTTTTTATCTTGCAGACAGACAAAAGCATAGTGAAATTTAATGGGTATACAAAGAAAGGGTAGTTGAACTGTGCAAGTGAGTAAGAGATATCTACTAAACCCTGGGGTCTTCAGTGTGCTGTAACTCTTGTCTAAAAGGGTTGTAATCAACACTTGCAGAGCTCTAGCAGGAAAGACCCAGCAGATGTCCCAGGTGTTCTGACCAATAGTCCATGGATCTGCTGTCAGTAGAGCATGTTTCCAACCCCAGTAGCTATCTGCATCTGAGGTAGCTTATTTGCAGTGGCAACTGCTGGAAGTTATGAGAAATCCTTTGGCACACATGATAGGAGATGGCTGCTTACAAAAAGTCTGTTTTGGAAGAGTCAGAAGTCCTAGGGAGTGTCTGAGGCACAATAAATAAAGTAGGGATTAGATAAACCTGAATCAATATTAAACTAGTGGCAAAAATGCCATGTTTTCCACCTCAGAGAATTTTCAGATCCTATTTGTTCTTAAAGATTTATTTGTCTTTCCTACACCTAGGCTTGAACAACAATGTTATGGGTGCACTTACACATCCTCTAGTTTCTTCTCTGTCTTATTCTGTCAACTGTAGTAGGTTTACCTGTGGAAGGCTTTCTTCAGGGGGTCTGGTATTGTGCAACAAGGAAGAGGGAGTGTTAGGATTCCCTTTCTGAGGAGCTGGTGTTTCCCACTCTGCCAGAGGCTGCTTAGGTGTCCCCCTGTATCAGAGATTCCACAGGCATTTCTTTTTCCCACACTACAGAGAGCCAGTGAAGTGCTTTGGAAGAGTTGAGTTGGGAATAATGCTCTAGGGAGGGGTAACAGCTTCAGTCAAATATTCTTTGATCTGTAGATTACTATAACACTAGTTAAATCTTACAGCTCTGCTAATCCACATATTAGAAGGTACTATCTCAGTCTCTTTTCCTCAAACTCTCATTTTGCTTTTTTTCTACTTTTCAACATAGCATGTTTTTGTTTGTCTTCATCAGGAGCATTCCCCTAAATTTCACCTTGAGCACTGGGCTGGCTACTCCTGGTGTAAACAGGAGGTGAAAAAAGCTTAACCATCAGAGGAGTGGATTTATCAATCATATTCACAAACAGAAAGCTGGGAAAGGGTTGTGAGTAGAGTGGGCTATTTTTTATGAAGCCATATTATCTTTAACATATTTTTCTCATTTTCTCTATTTCTGTATCATGATTCTTTACTGAGATCCTGACTCTTGACTTCCAGTTTGTGTGTTACCTGCCTCAGTTACCTAGCTCCTGCATGCTTACATGAGGACATCAATTCTTACTTTCAACCTTTATTTTATTTTTAGATCATGATTATTTTTTTGTTCATTTAGCTTGGACTTTTCCCTGTTGGTTCTCATGTTTCTTGAATTGAGGTACTAGCACACACTGCTTGCTGCAAGTTGCCATGTTGATCCTTTTGTATCCCTGTGACACTCATTCACTGAATCCTTTAAAAGGCTTTGCTTTTTCATAACACTATGACGTGGCTGACTCACAATCAGTTTGTGATTCACTGTATGCCCTGATCCTTTCTGGAAAATGCTTCCAATAAATGTACTCCTTTATCTTGTGATTATAAGTGAGAATAAAATATTATCTATCCTGATTTCTAATCTTATTTATTTATTTCACTAGCTTGTCAAGAGAATTTTGAACTATACATTTCTCCCTCAAAGTACTTGCAATTCTTTCCAGCTCAGTGTTGCCCACACGTTTGATAAGTATAATCTTGCATGTAATTAATGAACAGACTGAGGACAGATGCCTGCATAACCTCATTTTGATATGCTTTTACAGTTTGGTAGTGACCAGCTGCTCTGCATATGCTGTGGTTACGTAAGTTTGCTATAATCATGACTTTTCTATCTAGCACGGCAGTATCAGATCAGTACACTTTCTGCCAGCTTGACTGTAAAGTGTAATGTGAGAGGACACCAAAACTCACGAATGCCAAGACCAGACAGCTATCACTTCTTCTGTATGTATTCTGCCCTCACTGAGAGAAAATAGGTGACCATATTGGGCTGGCATTGTCAACCATTCCTAACAGAAATAATGCACTTGCAGTGTTCTCCTTATATCTCATTAATTGGGATACTTACTTTCTGCTTTGGCATCATTGGATTTTTTTTTGCCCTCATCCTGCTTTCTGTTTGGTAATTTGATTTAGTGGGCTTTTTTTTTGCCATGCACTTTTTTGAGTTTTTGGGTCATTGTTTAACTGAAGCGGTTTTCCTGCACTTTACTGTTCCTTGGATTGAAATGGTTTGGGCAAATGTAAGCTCAGATTTTTTCCGAATGATTTTTGATTTTTACTTCCATCACATGCAGTATTATCTAGAAATGTGGAGAGTTCCAAAGATGCTATATCAAGGTTGTCTTTCTTTCACTCTCTTGTTATTTCATCAAGTTGTGCAACTTGTTTGATACTTTAGTTTACTCATCTGGATTTGCTCAGATTCAAATCTAAAAAGCCTTCCCTGTACGATGCCTGACACATCGAAAGGATCTCTCTCAAACTTTCTACCTGTGAATGAGCTTTCTCCTGCTGCACCTGCAGATAGCTCTTAATTTGAGTAGTGAGTTTGACTTTAGTATGATTTTATTTGAAAACCTCTCCTTAAAATTTTGTCCCCTGTATCCTCCTTATGCAGTGCTCTATAGCAAAGTCTTACCATAAGGAGGATCCTTCCTCTGCAGTTACTTGATCCAATCGCCTGATGAGTTCCGGACAGGCACTCATGTTCTCAATGTGCGAATCACGGTGTCCTGTCACTCTCCAGCACAAAATGTTCTTCGAGACCAGCATCTGTCTGCTGAACCACCCTACCACGCTTGCTATGCAAGTGAAATATCAGTGCGTAAGCAAAGCTCGTCCTGCTTATTTGCTGCGGTGTACAATCATGTAGGATGTTCAGCAGCTGGACCCGCTGTTTTTTGTTATTTGGTTAGTCAGAGAAAAGGCAGTAGAGTGACAAAGTAGCGGTGCCTTACAGCACTCATGTCTGATCCGTGCAGCGCGGCACTTCCCGGGATGACGGGAAGGCTCCCTTGGTGAGCTTCTGCTGACACCTGCTGCCAGAGCCGAACGCAGCACGGCAACGCAGGGGAAGCCACGGTCCCCACCACGGGATTCTTGGCCTGTAGCTTTGGATTCGGACTACCAGTGTTGTATGGAAAGAGGTAAGTGCCATCCATAGTTTTATGGAAATAAGTTCTATAGAACAGAAATGGCAAAGGAAACAGGAGGAATTTGGTGGGATTTTTGTTTTGGTTTGGGTTTTTTTGTTTGGTTGGTTTGGGGTTTTTTTTGTTTTTTTTTCTGGTAAAACTAGTGAAGGACAAGAGTTAATTGAAAGCCACTTTATGCATTTTTCATGACAGAAGGTAATGAGTTTATAATGGGAAAATACTTCTCAAAGAAAAAAGATTTTACGTTAAAAATGGTTTTTTTTAATAGATGGTACATCTGCATCGTTACTGCGAGTGGTTTTACATCAGATGCAAGAAAAAGCTGCTCTTCAAAGAAATTCCTGCCCAGTAGTAGGCACCTGTTTCTTTGGTTGTGCAAACCTCCTTTACACTTATTTCAATACCTAGAAATCACATGCAAGACAAGGAAGTGTGGTAGAAGATGCCGCTTACTGGAAGGCTGTTAGTGAACTGCAATGAGGAAGTGTGGTAGAAGATGCCACTTACTGGAAGGTTGTTAGTGAACTGCAATGAATTCATGAACGTAAGAGCTGTAGTTTAGACCTTTATAGGTGTATAAATGACCAAGAACCTACTGAGCAATCAGAAAACTTGAAACTATTAGAACATTTGGCTACCGGTGGTAAGGCTGTTTGTGCATGTGGAAAGGTGGGGTGTTATGCTCAGCTCAGTTGCCAAAGGACAGGGCAACAAACCAGTTGGAAGGGTTAATCTGGTTTCAATTTGAAGTTTTATAACATCTAGTTTTAAAACCCTTAGGAGAAAATTTAAGGATAGAGTAGCTTTGTTTGCTTTCCTTTCTTTTTCAGCTTGTTGATCCACTCCCACAATTTTGTATTTGTGTATCAGGTTCTCTCCTCTGTCTTCAACTCTGAAAAACACAGGCCCTCAACCTGTGAAATACTTCCAAATTTGAAGCATAATCACATGTCTTTGTGCCCCATTTATATCCTTGACTTGGCAAATCTGTACTCGAAATGCTGTTCATTCTTTAAACTGGGTATTTGCAGAAAAAATTTCACTTAGGACCAGACAGTTAATTAGGATGCTTAGATACATGGGATTGTCATACAGATTTAAGTAAAGCTTTAACAGCTGATGAGATCAGTGCTGCATACACTGTGAACATACAAATCAATAGGGCAGTGAGTGTGTTAGTTGCTCAACCCATTTTATTTTGAGGCATTTATCTTTTAGTGTAATGGGACTGTACCGTTCATTCAATGTGTATTTGACAGAGCACTATGGAAAGCAGATAAACATTCACAGTAATTGCCATTGAGGTTTCCATATAATCAGGTTACACATCTAAGCTAATAACACTTACATTCTCCTTTTTTGTAGTGGTCTACTGCCCTAAAGATTGATTTTCTATTGACAGCTCCTGGACACTGACAGTCCTGATGAATCCATTTTGTTTGCCAGTTGTGCTGACATCAAGTCGCAAAGTGATACTCAGAGTAAAAAAATGTGGGGCCTTAACTTTGCAGAGGAGTTTGCATGTGAAATCAATTTGAAATGTTTTCAAGACAGGGCCTCAGAACCAGATTTTGAGCCAAGAAATAAAAGGAAAGCATAGGTAAACAAACTCAAACCTATGTTGAGCAGCTTGTCTTGGATGCTGAGATTGATCCGGCATGAGAGTCAGCTTTAGAGCTGTTCTTACTGTGCTAGGCTGTACCTGAACCACCATTGGGAACATTGATTTTTTTTCCTGCAAAGCCTTTGAACAGCTTATTTGAATGGCTGTAGTTAATACTGGAACCTCTGCCCAGTATTTCACTTTTCATGTTGTTTTCCTAATGCATTCATGTTTTGCTAGCACATATTCCACATTTTGAGCAGCCCAAATTTGGTCTTGTGTAGAAATGACATCAGTGCTAAGAGAGAGCATCTAATTGTGGTGTGAATTGCTGAACCTGGTACAATGGCAGCAGTTCAAGCTCTGACTCTGTGGAAGCACTGAAGGAAAACATTTTTTAATTTTGGAGATCACTGGAAGGCAGTAGAAGAGGGACATGGAAGTTTTCAGTTGGATGTATCCAGGACAAGAGTTACCAGCCCAGGTCCCCAGGACAAGTCAGGTGTTGTTTTCTAACTGCCATTGACTAACTATTAATTAACCCAAAGGCTCATGAAAGCTTTGGTTGCTCAGTGGTCATTCCTGTCCTTCCAGAACACTGCTGGGCTGCACGCTGCCTCTGAGGACCAGGAGATGAGGAAGCCTGTGACCAACTCTCCTCTGGAATACCACAGGGAGCATGGTGGTGAGTGCCTGGGCTTTTAACAACGCCTGCTTAAGCGATGGGCAAAACAAGATACGCCGTTCAGCAGCCGTCTGGAAGTGAGCGCCAGATTGGCTTAACAGGAACAAGAAGTAAAGAGCCCACAAAACATGCAAAGCTGCTCTGTGCAGTGCAGCAGATGCTGTTGTTGACTCCTTGTAGCCGGTACTACTAATAATACTTATGATATCATAAGTACTATGTAGTTGTGCGTCTACGCATGCTTTTTAGATGCTAGGATGTCACATCTAAATAGAAAAACATTGCATTCCTTATGGGGTGTGATGATACTGCCATCTTCCCTCTAGATCACACTTTTGTTCTCCCTCTCCTCTTTTCTTGAGTGTAAATGTAAAGAGCTTTCAGGGTCAGGTCAGGCTAAACTGCTGTTCTTGTAGGCTTGGCAGGATCAGCTCTGCAAGGGTTTCAATGAAGAAAACACCAGATTTTAGCTATCCTTTCTGAAGAGCATTATGAGGTGTAGCTGAAGGCTGATAATAACTTTCACTTCTTGACAACATAGACCATCTTCTAGTTTATCTGTTCTTTGGCATGCTGCACAAGCCTTTTGTTTCTGTTCAGCTGGAAACTTCTGTAATTGCTCTTCCAAAGAAACAAGTGCCTCTGAAAAATAATTGCTTTGACCTGGGAATGACCCATTTCCTGAGGGTAAATGACAAAGAAGAGACAGAATAGCACTGGGTGAAGATCAAACTGAAATTTTTACATCTTCCATCCTGGGCCTGAAACGAATGCCTGGTATTTTGACTGTCAGCACTTGGTTCTCATCAACGAAGTGGCACAGGTTCAGGTATGTCTTGTTGCTGACAATTAATCACTCTTCTGACCCATTACAAATAGATTTAACTTTGTAATCTGTGTGATCTTCAATCCTACTTTCTTGACTGTGATGTTGTTGTTTGCCTGTGAAAATAGCACGGCTCTTGCCGTGATCTCTGGTAGGACTCACTGCTACACTCTACAGGGTACTTACTAACACGGCAGACACCGTGTTTCCTCAATTTTCCTTTAAGACTGCTTGAAGATTTAGTTACTTGAGTAATCTGCATTCAGTGTTACAACACAGAACTTCCTTATCCTGTTTGCCAGATACAGTGTATAAAGCTTGTAAATAAAGATGCATTTAATTTGCATAAATTATTAGTTTGCCAGAGAATTGTGATTTTTATCAAAGATTCTGTAATGAAAGTTTATTGTTGTGGAAATTACTTGGGCAATCAATCATGATCATAAGTCTGCATATAGCTGGAAAACTTATAAATGTCAGTCATCAAAAACATCCACGTTAATTATGGTCAAGCCACCATAAAATATAGATTCCTCTACTGAATATAATTTACCAGTGAAATTAATGTAAGGAATAGAAAGGAGAAATGTTTTTGACTTTACAGTCAGAGTGGTCTCATAAAAACATCTGGTTGGAGAAGTAAACAAAACATCATAAGTTCCATTGGCTTTGACAGTAAAAGTGAATTATTTCACCATGGTGCTCCCTGTTATTGACTACAAAGTACTATTAAACAATAACAGAAGTGTTCATTTCCCGTATGTGAAAAATTGGATTGCTCCAGAGACCAGCGATGTTACAGAAAAATTCTTTGACATTTCTTCAAAATGCAGGCTGGGTTAGCACAGGATTGTCACCGGCTGATGCCCTGAATGGTGCCCATTCTCAGTAGCTGCCACACAGTTTCACAGAGGACAGAGGCTTCCCTATTTGCATTTTTACTGCGTTCCTGCTACTTATGAAGGGGAGACTAAGGAATGCATGGGCACAGACTGCTGATTTATCCCCAAAAACAAGGCACATTGGCAGGATTGTGGAGCTGGTGATGCTGCTACCTTACCGTCATACACATAAAAAAGTATTAGTAGCAGGCAAGAAGGAAAATCTGTCTCATAATTTTAATCTTTTCTTCTTCAAACCTGCCACATGTTTTAAAACATCAGATAAAAGATTACACTGTGGAATGCATACATTTACACACACACACACACACATACACATATTTTCTGTGCTTGACAAATTACTGAAACCGAAAGGGAATGAGCATGCACAGCTCAGCTGCTGTCACTGGAAGGTGGCAGTGCTCAGTCTGTCACAGGGCCAGGCCTGGAGCCATTTTTTTCCTTAAGCCTGTGATAAAGCACAGAAACAGATTTTTTTCTGTATGTATTAATCATCTGAATCTTTATAATTTAAATGTCAGACGCATAAATTACTTTTCATGGATTAATGAAAATGAAACATGCCCTTTGTACTGGAAAGCACAAGCACAATACTATCTCTATGATACAGTCTCTGGGATTTTTATTCTAATTTTAGATAATTTGAGTCACTATAGAATAGATGAGACCTTGGGATGTAAATTCCAGGTGTTTGTTTGGTAGAACAAAATGATGGAGGAGAGAGGAAGTGGTCATTTTTTTTTGACCTTGTGTTCATAGGGGTAGGTCACTGGTACTTGGAAATACCCCGTGACGTTCCACCTTGTCCACCGACATTCAGCTTTTGTTTTCTATAATTTAAGGATCGATCTCTCTCTGGAATAGCTTTCAGAGAGCTTAACTCCCCTGTTTGCTGACAGTAAACGTTCTCCACATGAATACGAGGCCAGCCCACTGTAATTAGGTTGGAAGTTGTGAACATTATTACATTTCATTTTGGCAAAACTATCGTTTCAGACGGCCACTGGAGATAACGCCAGCTCCGTTCCCTCATTATCTCCTTACATAGCACCAGCTGGAGGGATCACTCGCGTTAACAGCTTGCTCTCGCGTCTCCTTGAGCCTTGTTTTGTCGCTATCAGCAGCCGGCAGCCGGGGAACACCTCCGCTCAGATATCTCACCCCGGGACGGGCAGCCCTGCGCGGTTCCTCGGAACTCGAAACCCCGGCGAGAGTGCGCTGAGCTCCAGCCTGCCCGAGGAGCTCAAAGGGCAGGCACGGCCCCGCCGCCGCCGCCGCCCGGGCCCGGCTGCGGTGGCCGTCGGGGCAGAGGTTTGGCTCAGAGCCCGTGTGCCCACGCCTGCAGAGAATGCTGCCTGGCCGGGGACGCTGCCTGGCAGGACACGCTGCTTGCCGTGCTTTTGGAAACCTCCGTGGCCAGCGAGCCCTCGGGGGCTCCCCCCAAGCACTCAGATTCCCCTACAGCGGCACTGCTGTGGGGACGGGTGGGGCCGGACCCCGCCGTGTCCCTTCCTGTCAGCCCCTTGCCGGCAGCAGCCTGTTGGAGCTGAGCAGCCTCCCGGCCCCGGAGCCTGTCCAGGGGGACAGGTGACACGGGAGGGAGCCTCGCCCTGGTGCTTCTGCGGGGCATGAGCGGGCGGGGGGCGAGGGGGCAGAGGAGGGATGGTACACGCTGGGTGTCACCTGAGACCCGCCCCCGAGGGGGGCAGAGGAGGGATATATGTAGAAGAGAGTCGCCTCAAACCAGCACCCGAGGGGCACAGAAGGGGAATCTACAAGTGGGATGTCACCTCAGACCAACACCCCAGCGGAACAGAGTAGAAACGTACATGTAGGGTGTCACCTCAGACCCTACTCCCACCCCCAGGGCTCCCGCAGGAAGCGCAACAAGCGCCGCCGAGTGCCCTGCGCGTCCCTCCCGGCCCACCCGTCCGCGGACTACGCTTCCCAGCAACCCCGCCGGGGCTCGCCCCTCCC
>WEKY01008148.1:53071-79542 GCA_013390045.1 Picathartes gymnocephalus
CGGGCGGCGCTCGGTACCGCACGGGCGGCACCGGCACCGGCGGTGTCTGAGAGGCGGCGGTCGTTGTCCGGCGTGCAGGGAATGCGCCTGTGAGGACGGCGGAGGAGCGGGTGCGGGTGAAACCCGGGCGGACCGGAGCGATGTCCCAGCCCCAGCAGCCGCCGCCGCCGTCCCCTCAGCAGCAGCCGCAGCCGCCGCCTCCGTCCGCCTCCAAGAAGCGAGACCGGCGCATCTTCTCGGGCACCTGCCCCGATCCCAAATGCCAGGCTCGGCTGTTCTTCCCGGCGCACGGGCCACAGGGCAGCGGCAGCATCGAGTGCACGGACTGCGGGCGGCGCCACGAGCAGCGGCAGCTGCTGGCTGTGGAGGAGGTGACGGACCCCGACCTGGTGCTGCACAACCTGCTGCGGAATGCGCTGCTGGGCGTCAGCGGCGCCGGCCCTCCCCGCAGGAACACTGAGCTCGTCAAAGTCAATGGCCTCTCTAACTACCACTGCAAGCTCCTGGCCCCCATCCTGGCCCGCTATGGGATGGACAAGCAGACTGGCAAAGCCAAGCTCCTCACGGAGATGAACCAGGGAGACATCTTTGACTGCTCCCTCCTGGGTGACCGCGCCTTCCTCATCGAGCCAGAGCACGTCGAAACCATGGGTTACGGGAAAGACCGCTCCGGCAGCCTCATCTACCTGCACGACACCCTGGAGGACATCAAGAAGGCCAACAACAGTCAAGAGTGCCTCATTCCTGTCCATGTGGATGGAGATGGCCACTGCCTTGTCCATGCAGTCTCACGAGCACTTGTTGGCAGGGAACTGTTCTGGCATGCTCTCCGAGAGAACCTAAAGAAGCATTTTGAGGAGAATCTAAGCCACTACAAGGCACTTTTCCATGACTTTATTGATGCTGCAGAGTGGGAGGATATTATCAATGAGTGTGACCCTTTGTTTGTTCCTCCAGAAGGTGTGCCAATGGGCCTTAGGAATATTCACATCTTTGGTCTGGCCAACGTGCTTCACCGGCCTATCATCCTGTTAGACTCCTTGAGTGGGATGCGAAGCTCTGGCGATTATTCAGCAACGTTCCTCCCTGGTCTGATACCTCTGGAAAAATGCATGGGAAAAGATGGCATGTTGAACAAGCCGATCTGTATTGCGTGGAGTAGCTCAGGACGTAACCATTATATTCCTCTGGTGGGAATTAAAGGTGCTGCTTTACCTAAGCTGCCTAGGAAGCTACTTCCTAAAGCCTGGGGTGTTCCTCAAGACCTCATCAAAAAGTACATCATGTTAGAGGAGGATGGTGGTTGTATTATTGGAGGAGACAGAAGTTTGCAGGATAAGTACTTGATGAGGCTTGTTGCTGCGATGGAGGAGGTTTTCATGAGTAAACACGGTATCCACCCCAGTCTTGTAGCTGATGTGCATCAATATTTCTACAGAAGGACTGGTGTAATAGGGGTCCAGCCCGAAGAGGTCACTGCAGCTGCTAAAAAAGCAGTGATGGACAACCGCCTTCACAGGTGCCTCATTTGTGGGGCTCTTTCAGAGCATCACGTTCCCCCAGAGTGGCTGGCTCCTGGGGGGAAGCTGTATAACCTGGCAAAAAGTACCCACGGCCAGCTAAGGCCTGACAAAAATTACAGTTTTCCCCTGAACAGTTTGGTGTGTTCTTACAACCCCATGAAGGATGTGCTGGTACCAGACTATGGCCTGAGTAATTTGACTGTTTGTAACTGGTGCCACGGTAACTTAATGCGCCGTGTGAGAGAAGATGGGTCTGTTTTGTATATTGATGGAGACAGAACTAATACTAGATCTACAGGTGGCAAATGTGGCTGTGGATTCAAGCACTACTGGGAAGGTAAAGAATATGACAATCTGCCTGAAGCTTTTCCTATAACTCTAGAATGGGGTGGAAGAGTGGTGAGAGAGACTGTCTACTGGTTCCAGTATGAAAGTGACACCTCTTTGAACAGCAACGTGTATGATGTCGCCATGAAACTTGTTACCAAGCATTTCCCCGGTGAATTTGGTAGTGAGATTCTTGTTCAGAAAGTTGTCAACACAATACTGCACCAAACTGCCAAAAAGAACCCTGATGATTATACCCCTGTAAATATTGATGGTGCTCATGCCCAAAGATCTGATGATGTACAGCAAGGACAAGAGTTAGAGTCGCAACTTCCAACCAAAATCATTTTGACTGGACAGAAGACTAAAACTTTGCACAAGGAGGAGTTGAATATGAGCAAAGCTGAAAGAACTATTCAGCAGAACATTGCGGACCAGGCTTCTGTAATGCAGAAACGGAAAAGTGAAAAATTGAAACAGGAGCATAAGGGGCAGCCCAGGACTGCTTCTCCTGGGGCTGTTCGTGAGGGGCCCTCGTCCGCACCTGCAACACCAACCAAAACCCCATATTCTCCAACATCTGCAAAAGAAAAGAAAATTCGAATAACCACTAATGATGGAAGGCAGTCAATGCTTACCTTGAAGTGCACTACCACCTTCTTGGAACTCCAGGAAGGCATAGCCAGAGAATTTAATATTCCCCCATATTTGCAATGTATCCGCTACGGCTTTCCTCCAAAAGAGCTTCTGCCTCCCAAAGAAGGCATGGAAAACGAGCCCGTTCCTTTGCAGCATGGTGACAGAATTGCCATAGAAATCCTGAAGGGCAAGGAGGAAGGCAGGCAGGCTGCCTCAGCACACTCAGCCCATGCTGTGAAGCACGAAGATGTTGCTGTGACCAGTAAGATCTCATCGAAGGATCTGCAAGAGCAAGTTGACAAGGAGATGTATTCACTCTGTCTTCTGGCAACGCTCATGGGTAAGGCTGACTTCGTGTTATTCTTCAAAACTGTGTTTTTAAGTAGAAGATAACACGTTGCAAACTGTAGTTACATACACATTTTCTTTTTTCCTTAATCATGGTTAGTCAGGTTAATTCCTTTATTCCTTTATTAGAAGAATATTTAATAAGTAGTCAGTGACTTTTAGAAATGCATATATGAAGTATATGAGATACTTGTTCTTTCTTTGCTATAAAGTCCTCTTAAAAATGGCTGTTTAGAAGTGATTGCATTGCCTCTGCTATTCTGTCTCTCTGTTTTTCCTGCCTCTCATTAGGCATACCTCTGAAGTGTATGTGTGAAAGCTACACACTGTTTTTTTCCTACATATCCCTCAGGTTTCAGGAGATAAATGCAGGGCAGAGATGAGGAGGGGATGCTGAGTGTCTGCTCATTGAAAGTTTGAGAAACAAATATTCACCTTTGTAGTAGGATGAAATCCTACCATTTGCCTCCACAGGGAGTTATCTTGGTTTAAGCAAATCAACTCGATATTTTCTCCTTAGGTAATCTGGTATTTTAAATGAAGATCTGGTCTTTTTAAAGAGCTGAGAAAAATATTATTTCAGAATATAAGCAGAGGAGAAAATGAAAGAAAGGTTGGACATAGTGTTGCAAAGCTATACTTATCAGTCATGTAAATCTGTTAATAATTCAAGACAAAAGGACTTTTCCCAGGTACCTGTGTTTTTTATTCTCATTTTTGAACTCAGGAGACTTGGACCCCTGTTTGTGTATTTTATTCATTAGGTTTCACAGTTCTTGCTGCTTTCTGGCAGGAAGTAGAACTGTAATTATCATACATTCAGCTCTACGCATCAGTTGAATAGTCATGTTTACAGGTTTGGTTTTTTTTGTGGGAGCCTTCTCTTTTGCAGGAGGGATTTGGTGTGGCTAAAGCATGTGATGTTTCAGAAACGAAACAATTACGTAATCACAGAGTGGTATGTCAGAAGTTCATCAAGCAGAACTTTGATTCTTTTCCAAGTGTCGTTGTTTACTCCTGTGTCTTTTATGAGATAGTGTGCTGAATCACTACTCACCTCATCACACTGACATTTACACCTCAGTTCCAAAGTGCAGGAAAAAGTTAGGTTTAAAAGTTATCTTAATTTTGAGGTGAAACTTAAAGGAGTGCTCTCCTGTCTGCAGGAAATACTGCTGAAAGTATAGTTATTGGCTTCAATAAACTGGCATGCTTTAAAAATATCTTGGTTACTTTAGCTTTAAGGTGTGTCATTATTTTACAGGTGCTTATCCATAAACTGTGAGCTGATCTTGTATGCAGGAATGACTTCTTGTCTTTGCCATCACTACTGTTAGATTCTGCTTTAAGAGCACAGGTTAGAATAGAATTTACCTCACCCTTCTCTGGCTGCATCTACTGTGCATTGCTAATACAAGTAAAAGCAGCAGCCAGTGATAAACCAACCAGTTATAAAACCTTATGCAACTACTGAATAAGATGCTATTATTATATCATCACTTTCCTCATTGGGTCGTCATTTTCCTTTAAAAATACTTGTGGAAAAAAATCTAGTTACTAGATTATTCACAGTTGTGATTTTTCAACAGATTAACAAACTTCCTAAGTCCTTGCACTTTCTTAAGAGTGGCAATTCCTCCAGGTGGCATATTCAACTTTTTGGGACAAGAAGTCTTAGTTTTTCTCAACAACATTTTTGTACTACTAAAAACTGCTACAAAGGTCTGAGCGCCAGCTTTGTAACTTTGTTCTGCTAAAAACATTCCTGTAATACAGTGAGATTAGAATGTGTAGAGGGGAGATGCTGTTTAGATAGCTCACTGGGCCAGACACACTTTTCTTTTCCCCAATACCCATAGTGGAAGTGTGTCTTCAAACATCCATAATTATTCATTCTGTGTGCTTAAAAGATTTTCTGTCATACAGAATCTCCTGTAGGCTGAAATATTTCTTTCTTATTTCAGCTGCTAGAATTTTTCTTTTCTGGTCTCAGCAACTTATTAGAATTTTAGATCATGTTCTTTAATTTTTCTGTATATAATTTTAAAATAAGCCCTGGAAAATTAAATACTGTAATTTCTGGACCACTTAACATATTATGCATGATTTTTTGTAAAGCTTTCTCATCTTTTTTTTGTTTAGCTCAAACTACAGAATTCTATAGGGAAATTACTAAAGGAATTGGAATTTGACATTAACATATTTAAAATGTTATATTTTAAACTACATTTAATTATACCCATGCAGAAGCACTCTGAATGTGTGCAAGCTACATAAGAATCTATTTGGATTGGTTTGTTTTTCATTTATTAATTCATCCATGCAAAAGGACTCAAAATAGCCAGGTTTAAATTTAATGTATTATTTGACATCAGGATTTTCTTGGAATTAAACAGCTTGCTTTGAAGCCAGCTGTACTTCCCTATAATGTATGTTTATCAGTTGAGTTTTTTGTTTGTGTTGCACTTTGTGTGTGCTCTGTCGTGTCTCAAGTAACAATCTTGGGCTTAGAGCAGGTGCAGGCTAACTTACACCAGCGAACAATGCATGTTTGTGGGTAGGACAGTCTTGCTTTATTACTATACCTTAATGTTTTGGGGTTGGGGTCTGGACTGAGGAAGTGTGTACTGGGGTAGGAACAGTGCAGAGAACATAATCTCTTTGATAAATGTAGTGTTTTGAGGGAGTTTTTAATCTAACTAAATGATCATCCAAATTAACTTGTGACCTATAAACATTTCGCTGCCATGGCAAACAAACCCAAAACAAACGGTAGAACTCAACTAACAACAAAAATGTGCAAACCTCAAATGTAGTTTAGTTGAGTCACACAGTCTAGTTCCTCTGATCTGGGAAAGTCCAGTGGTAACTGTGGGCTTTTTTGCTCTTCCAGTGGGAGATGTCTATCAAAACAGTGTCATTAGTTTGTATTTCTTTCAGTGGCTGATGCTTTTGTATCATGAGCCCAGCTCTCCATGCTTTCCTGCATGTAGTACTTGTTTGTATTGCATAAAAGGCTGTCTAAACAGTGATCCTTCCCCTTGTGCAAGGCTTGAAAAATCAAGCCTACAGCAAATAGGGCATCTTTCCTTGAAAAATGTCAGTAATGTCTAAAACTGGGCTTCTTCTGAAACTCCAGTTGTTGTCTTGTGGAATGAAATGGAGCTCTTCAAATAATAATGGATTGCTTGATGCAGCAGTAAGGGAGTCCTTAGTATGGAGTCCTGTTGGCTGTGGCTGCTTCAGGCTTCAGTGGACTGACAGCTGTATTCTGCTATTTCTCAGTGCAGTGGTTATTTTGATTCCTGTAGGCAGTGTTTAAACCATCAGGAAGACGTGAAAGGGGCACAGCAGTGATGTTATGGAGACACTGAGTATAGGGATATGCATTTCAAATTTTAAGTGAGAATAAGGATACAGGTAGCAGTGACAGAAGACTTCCTTCAGTAGATCATGGAAAATAAGAAAGAATAGTTGGTTCACTATTTGGATATTCTTCTTGGAAGTGAAGGCCGAATTTGTGAGCTTGATGTGCAAGTGAATGCAATGAGCCTGAGGATATATATGGTTTGAAGGAATGCTTTCAAAATTAATCAGATTATATAGGTCTCCTGTCTTTAAAACACCAGAGTGTGGTGAATGTGCACTGTACATTTGTAAAGAGAATGGGGGCTTGAGTAATGCCTGAAGTAGAGAGGTGAGTGACAATTGTGGGAGAACAGACGAGCAGGGGAGCGTAGAGAGTCCTGTGCCTCCTGTGCCTTACAGGAAATGGAAACAGAAAAGCTGGAGAGTGGCTTGAAGGGTTTCCAGGTGTAATGTAGCATATAATGCTGCTGTCATGAGGGTGAAATATTTTCTCACCTGAGGCAGGTGGGACAAGAAAGTAGTCACAGTTATCTTGTGGGATATGCAGTAAAGGAATGTAAGGAAGAATTTAGATGTGCTATATATTCAGTATGGGGAAGCTATTAAAAATAGGTTTTTTATTTTATTGTCCTTATAGGAGCAAGCAGAGACATATTGGTGGGTTATATTTTACAGCCTCACACATTCCAGCTATCTCTATCCAGGTAGTATATCCAGTTAACTATAGTTGAAGATTTACATTCTCCAGTCTTAATAGAAACTTGAGAGATGTGGTTATTAAGATTTCAATCCCTACAGAAGCAGGCAATTTCTATCTAAAATATCTCAATATGTTCCCTGAATATTTGATAGAAAGCGGGAAAAACAATTTTTTTCTGAAAATGTGTATGCACAGCAGTTGTTTCTGCATCGGGAGAATGGAATCTATCAGTACTTTCTGTTTGCACTGCTTAGACAGCTACAGCACATATCACTTCTCTGAAGCAGGTAAGTGGTTAGCAAAATAAGAAAGAGGATATAGGCAAAATGCAGATCTGAACTGATTGAGCAGGTGCTGTTAGGTCACTGATATTCTGTCACTGTAACTCATTTTTTCTGTTCTTTATATTCCTTTCCTTATGTAGTCTAGGTTGGGGGGTTTTTTTCTCTCCATGGCATTTAAAGTTGTCACATTTCAATGCCATTTTTGGCATTGTTGAAAAATGCTGGTTATACAGGACTGCCTGGGCCTCATGGTTGGTATTTCTTTTCTAACTCTCAAGAAAAGCAAGGTACTGACACAACTTCTATGCAGCTGCCTGGGTGGACATTTGTGTCTCAGCTGCAGTATTAAGTCTGCTGTGTGGCAGCTGTGAAATTGAGCTCTGATTTTTGAGAAGTGTAGGGATATAAAATTCAAGTTTTAATGAGCAAGGATATGTGCTTGAATTTTGGAAGTGTGTTAGTAATTTCCTAGTTTAATGTTGAAAGCAGAGGTAGGAAGGGAATGGAGACTCGTGTTTAGGGCCTGGCAAAGAACCAGAAGCTGTACCTTGGATCAAATCAAATTTGGGAACCTTTTTACTAGAACGTGTAGGATATTTGACTGCAGACAGCGGTACGTTTTTCTGAAAGTCTCTCAATTTCCCAGGTTCCTGTTCTGTGCATTTGCAATAAAAATTCAAATTCTTAATTGCATAGAAGAGAGCAACGACCCAGCTCTTGATTTAGGGAGTTACATTTTCCGACATTGTCTATAATATGAAAATACAACTGTTTAATTTTAATGATTGTGTTTGATTTTTACAGGAGAAGATGTTTGGTCTTATGCAAAGGGGCTTCCTCAGTTGTTTCAGCAGGGTGGAGTATTCTATAGCATAATGAAGAAAACAACAGGTATTTTTTTGGTTTTGCTTTAATTCCTTCCTTCCTCTGTTTTCAAATCCTGAAAATTGTAAGTTAGTATTGATAGTATTGAGTCACTTAAAAGCATAAATATTTTTTAAAATTCTATTACTGCAGTAAATTTTCATTCTTATAATATTGGAGAACTCCTAATGCTCCCTGAGACAGACTAAGACTAGGGAATCTGCCTAAACCTACTTCATTGAACTGAAACCTCTTATTTTCTGAAATTTCCACCTCCTGAATTGCACTGTTTTGGTTTTTTTTTTAGTACTGTATGACCAAAAGAAGTCAACTGATTTTTTATTTTCCTAATTTTTTTCTCCTGTAAAGATCAAACAAGAAAATCATAGGACCTATTCCTGTTATACTTTAAAATACTTACTGGATAAGGAGTTTATCTTTCTTGTGTGCTTCTTAGTAGATATCTTATACAGGGTACTGCATGTTTTAAATTTACGTGGTTGGTTAAATTTGTTTCATATTCCTAAGATTATTGTTTAAAAGCAAGGCTATCCATTCCCTTCTTGAGTTGCTGAGTGTCACATCTTGGGCTCTGTGCAGAGTAAGGAAGCAAGTAAAATAAATTTGATTTTTATGTGGCTTTACAAATACTGCCTACAAAGAATAGCAACTGTTTCATTAGAGAAGAAAGTAGTAAGGAGTTATTTTCTCTCAAAATTTGTTTTCTTGATGAAATCTTTGCATTCACAGTTTAGCTCTTGTTGTTTCAGCTATTATAGTGGTTCCTTTGCTGCTTTCTTGCTGTTTGATTTTTTCTTAGGCAGTTTTATCAACCTTATCTCACTTATTTCTGGAAATTAATTAAAATATGTGATATACTCAATGCCCACTACCTCTCACTGAATTATTAGCCTGGATAATATAGTTAGCATTCAAGTGTCTTAGATCTGTTTCCTTTTAGTTTTCTTTCTTTTACTATGCTTGTACAGTAAGGATTGGTATATTGTTTGTAGAAAGTGAATCAGCTTAAACAGTGCCTGATGGAAAGGGCAGTTTTGACCAATTAATGGCTGGCCAGACTTGAAAGCCTGAAATGGATCCAAGGAGTTTTAACCCAACTCACAGAAAACGTCTGACTTAAAAGCCATTTTTCCCAGCTGTGTAAGAAGTAAGGCTGTAGGAGATGATAGTGTAAAATGCCTGCATACAAAGAAGTGCAAAAATTTCAAATACAGACTGTCTTGGTAGGTACAATTCCTATTTCAGCATTAGCATACTTCTACAATTCCAGTGTGCAACAATCTGGCTCATCTTTCCCCTTTAAGAAGTTCCTTACCTGTTTGTAATCTTTTAGGTAATGTAATAATGCAGCTATCATACTGGACCTTTGGAACAAAGCTGTCTGTGAAGTGTAGGTACTGTTAATCAATTGAAGTTTGATTTAATAGATTTATTTAAGGTTTTACTTAGAGATTTCGGGATTGTTCCACAGGCAGTTTTGGTAAATCATAGGAATTCTTACAGTTGCGTCTTTTGCAAATGAAAGTTGCTGAATTATGTACTTAAAATATGTTCTTCAGGCTAAGTCAGACAGGTAGGTGTTTGAGGTGAAATTTTGTTCTGCATTTTGGCTGTTTGGTTATTGGCTGTCATAGATATGTACACAGAGGAACTACATGTTTGAAGCTCTCAGAATAAAATTTGTAGGTCCTCTGCAATTGTGCATGTGTGAACCAGAAGCTGTGGAGGATGAGTGAGATTGGTCAGTTGGTTCATTAGTATGAAAACAGTTTATTAACTTACAAATTATTGAATTACCTTTTTCATTGATGCCCAGAATACTAATTTTGAAAGCATTGTATTTGATAACACAGAAACAGAATTTGCTTGTTGTGTTTCTTCCCTTCTGAATAATTTCTGGTGGTTTTTTTCAAGGATTTTGAAAGTGGGAGGAAAAATTCCAACAATTTACCTGTTCCTGGCATCTTTTAAACAGTGTTGTTTTCATTGTAGCTCTCCATGCATATCTGATGGAACTAAAGAGAAGAGAATGGTTGCGGACAAGTTTTCATCTGCAGATAGCTTTTAACTGACAGAAAGCCACCATCACTGAAGGGAAACCTTACTGCTTTTACCACAACTTGCATGGGATAGAGTTGAAAGAGTTATTTTGTGTTTTATGATGATAAATGAATGTTGTCCATTTTTGACACGCAGAAGCTTCAAAATTTTAAATTGTCTAGTGAACTCTCAGTTTTAACAGATTTGTCAAATTGTAAGTGGGACAATTAAACAAACAGCAGATCAAAAATATTATGCTTTAAGTTTGTTTTGTAAAGGTTAATAGTTATAATCTCCAGGACTACTAAATACAGTAAGCTTGAAACACTTCTGTTAATCTGGCAACACTTCCTCTTGGTGAAGAAGACAAAATAGCAAATTTGAAATTCCTCAGGTTTAGCAGCACTTACACAACCAGAAAGCCAACTACAGTTCTAACTAGTATGGAACTAGTCTTAAATAGTATTTCTCCAGATAGTGTTTTGAAATGTTCTCCTTGTCAGTTTTCTGGTATTGATGTTTGATGGTTTGGTTTTGTGTGGTTTTGGGGGGGTGGGGTGGTGGTAGTGATGGGGTTTGGCTTCTTTTACAAGCATAGAACTGCAAGTTGTAGCGATGTGGTTATTTTAGCTTGTAATAATACAGTATTGTCTCTTCATCACAGTCATCATAGAAGGCAGTAGCATCTTTGCAGCATACTGTGGTTGCTATCATATGGCATAAAAGCCTAAGTTTTTTCTCCGACAGTAGTAACTTTCAGTGTTTGATTTTACTTACTTGATTCAGGAAATTTAAATACAGTAATTAGTGTGTGTTCAGAGCATGCCTTAAAATGTTAGCACTTTGAATAACTTTTCCTATCTTTATAGGTTTGGCTGATGGCAAGCACTGCACTTTTCCACATCTGCCTGGTAAAAACTTTGTGTACAATGCAGCAGAAGACAGATTAGAGCTGTGTGTGGATGCTGCTGGGCACTTCCCGATCGGTCCTGATGTTGAAGAGCTGGTTAAAGAGGCCTTAAGTCAAATGCGAGCCGAAGCTACTTCAAGAAGCAGGGAATCAAGCCCTTCACATGGAATGCTGAAGCTGGGTAGTGGTGGAGTAGTGAAAAAGAAATCTGAACAACTACATAACATAACTGCATTTCAAGGAAAGGGTCATTCCCTAGGAACTGCATCTAGTAGTCAACAACATGATCAAAGAGCCAGGGAAACACCACTTTTAAGAAAGCATAGCACAGAAACGGACTTCAGTCCTTCTGCTAAAATTGAGCCTTCTGTATTCACAGCTGCTTCTGGTAACAGTGAGCTTATTCGAATTGCTCCAGGAGTTGTGACAATGAGAGACAGCAGGCAGCTTGACCCCACTTTGATTGAGGCACAGAGAAAAAAGTTGCAGGAAATGGTCTCTTCTATTCAGGCTTCAATGGATAGACATTTGCGGGATCAGAATACAGAGCAGTCAGCATCAGTTGATGTATCTCAAAGAAAAGTAGAGGCAGTGAGTTCAACTGCTAAAACTGGGAGCTTTCAGGCTGCCTTACCCGAATCGTTCTCTGCACCAGGTGGTACTGAACACTTGAATACTGAATCAACTGATGGTAACATGGTGAATTCTGTGGGAGCAACATTCCCTGCAAGGTCTAAAGCACAAAAGGGAAATTCTGTTGAGGAGCTTGAGGAGATGGATAGTCAAGATGCAGGAATCACTAATGCAACTGAGCCAATGGATCACTCTTGATAGATTAAAATCTAGTAAGGGTAGAAGAAACTACTGTTCAAATGTAATGTTTATTGGCTGGGCCACACAAAGTGATTAGTTATTAAATCTTACATGTATGTCAAAGATTATATCATCTTATTCAGTGCATGATAAGCGTGTGATTGGCAATAGCTTTCAATATTACCATACTGCTGCCCAGGCTGGCTCTGTTACCTGTAAATTAGTTATTAGGAAATGCACTGAGATGAATATCTGCTGTATATGTGGGTTCTTGAAAATTCTTTGTAATTTTTAATTTCTTAAAAGTCTTAAAATTTAAGCCCATGCAAGGTTCTTACCATGCTAGCTTAAGGTTACTGGAAGGGCTAGAACAGGCAAAACTAGAAACATGCCAAAGTTAATTCTGTCCCAGGTACTTAATTCCAATAAAAAATACACTATGAACATAAATTATACATAAACTTCAAAAAGTAACTGAAACTAAACTTCTGCTCAATTTGATAATGCATCATATACAGTACTTTTAATTACATTCTTCTGGCACTTCTCCAATTTAATAACTTTTTCATTCATATCCTCCTCTCAGAAATCTTGGAATAAGTGTAACTTCAGTAAACTAAAGTCTAGGTTCTCCTATTGTCAGTTACAAAGCAAGTTAAAAAAAAGGCCACATAGCATATGATGAAGATATATTGAATGTGGTGTGGTTATGCCTGGCTGTCTGAGCCAACACAACCATTTTGGTGCTCTGTTGGTAGCATCTTTATTTCCTCTCAGATACCAAACTGGTCAGCTGGTTGTGCAACTTTTGAGACAATTATGGGAGAAGTTGGCAATTGCAAGTGAGAGCAAATGTTCAGTTTCAAATCCATTTCTTTTAGAAGGCTTAGATTGCTAGCATTGGTTAGAAATGGCAAAAATGAAGTAACAGCTGTCCTCTTAAGAGCAAATTAACAATTTATTGGAAGGAAATGACTCTCTAACACACATTATCCTAAAGTGCTTGGTGATAATTGAGCTTTTAGAAGCTCACTGTTTACTCTGTGGAAACAAGGAATACATGCTGTTTCAGTGTCTACCCACCTCTCTCAGCCTCACTTCAGTTTGTGATGCAGATTTCCCTGCATCAGTGATAATAGAGCTGGTATCCACTTAAGTAGTGTGTTCATCAAGACCTGTAGTGCTAGTTTTTAAGAAGCAGCCATTGTGCTCGCTCGCTAAGGATGGAATGTGTTTCTGATACTGCACTTTGCTTCCTATCTTCATAGTCATTTAAATGCACTATTGTTGCTTCTTCTCATGGTAAAATAACATTGAATGGATGAAAAGATGTTAATACAGCTTCAAAGGAATTAAGAGCATTTAAATACTGAAGCCTATGTTTGTGCACACATAGGTTTTTACCAGTTCACAAATGTGGTTTGTGTTGTATATGTTTGTATTCAGAAAAGTCTCCTCACTTTTCACATTTCTAATCACTTAAACAGTTCTAAGCGTTAGTATGGTAAAATGTCCCATGAGGAAGGATTTATTTTTGTATGTAGAACTGAAATGAAGCAAGTCACTTAAAGAATAGCCCTTCTCTTTTGTCAAAGTAAATTAAAATTGCCTCTGTTGTTTAACTTTTTATGTAGATGGTACAAATACTTTATGATTTCGTACACTACTTAGGTAAAATATAAATATCACATTTTCACAAATAAATGAAAAATGTTAGGATCTCAAATTGCTATCTGGTAAGTTAGCAGTTCGGAAACTTGGAATGTATGAAGTAATTAGCTAGCCAGAACTGACCTTGCTCATGCACTGATTAACTGGCAGGGCTTATTCAATGAGAAACAGGATGCACATGCAGCAGCTGGAAGCCTGCCATGACTTCTGAAAATATTTAGTCTCCCATGAATCAGTCTAGCTCACTGAAGGCTACATCTATATAGAAAATGTTGAGTAGAGGCTTGTGCTTTATCACAGTGTTAGAAAAGTACAGCACTGACTTATTCCTGGGAAAGAGTTTCAGTCGGGAGAGGCTGTGGGGGAGGAATCTCCTGGATCTCTTGCATTTTAGACCAGGTAACTACTGCTTTGACAGTTTTAACCTTTTCTTTAGGAATAAAAGTCTTCCTTGGCTGGAAAAATAATGAGGGAGCAGTGTACATGAGAAAATTTCAAGTTTGAAATAAATTGAAATATTTATTGCACATCATTCTTATTTCAAGGAAAAGTGCTTGCTTCTTTCATGCCTTTTTGGTAAGGCTGCAGAGGTTTGTGTGCCTTTTACTGTGTAAAGAGGAAGGCTTGGTTTAGTTTTGACACACTTCCCATTTCAGCAGTAGTTTGACATTTTCCTTCTTATCTAAATAGACATAGAAACAGATAATAGCTGTTTGACTCACCATTAGTGTCATCTTGGGCCCACTGAAGTCGTGTAGATCAGAACCCTGCAGTTCCTGAAAGAAGATGGTCTCACAGGACTGGTAAAATGGTGTCAATCACAAGATCCACTGGTGTGAATTCTGGTGTGTATTACTTCTTTGCAGTGTTCTTATCTCATGTAGCTCTTTCATGCATTTAATATCAGTGGTTTTGAGAAAGATAGGTAGCTTTTGATACTCTTAAGTGAAGCTAAACTTCATCTGCATGCCAGTGAGATGTGTGACTGTGCAGGAGAAGTGAAATAAAGAACACCGAAGTGTAAGTCGGAACAGATGTTTCATTTGCTTGGTGGCAGTGGATACAAATGTAAGTTGAGACAAATCTGTGTGCCTGTCTAAGGAGCACCAGTGTGCTTGTTAGAATTCCCTGTTAGGGTCAGGAAAATGCTGGTGGGGTACAAGGGCAGGGAAGACTGGCTCATTGTGGATGAGAAGACGCATCAGTAGGACTTCTCAAATGTCAAAAATCTTGAAAAGTAAAGGCAACCAACCCAAATTCTTGCTACCAAATTTCCTGTGGAAAGAGGTTGTGGTACCCATGTTGATTACTTACTTGTCTGAAGGCCAACGATCTTCTACACTGCATCTCATGGCAAAGAAGACACATTATTAGAAAATACTAAATGTTACTATAGCTTAGTACGTATATCCCAAAGAAAAGATGATTACTGAAAATACAGGCATACTACAAAAATAAAAAGGGGAATGAACTAGATTGCTGATGACCATATGGGAAATCTCAGGAGAACAGATCAATTTTCCAGGGAAATGCAAGACTTTTAGTACTACAAATGGCTGGCTGCTTAGTAAGGTTGACTTCTTGATAGTGCTGTTTCTCTCTGAACTGTTTCCATTTCAGCGAGGGAAAATAAATAGCAGATTTTCAAATGAAATCAAAGAAATGCATTTGGGATGTCTTCCCTGTTGTAGTTACAAAACAGCCGTGTGCATTGTTAGCTTTGTGAATCCCACATAGTTTACTAGTCTAGTGCTGGCTACAAAACACAAGCTAGACATTGCCTCTGACAGAGTGCCCTAGCAGTGTCACAGAGGCATGGTGCCACAGGGCTGCGTGCTAACAACCCTGCAAGGCCAAAACACTTGATTTGCAATCTTTCATAAAGTAGAATCTGTTGTCACTGTCACAGGGTTAGTGGAGTTGCTACTTTTTCAAAGCGCTGAAAATGCCAGGTAACAAAATATGTGGTTTGTTTACAGTCGGGAGAGTGATACTTGATCTGAGTTGTATAGAAAATGAATGATTTAAGAAGATGCCACTGTAATCTCTACATTTGTTTGGCTCCTATTTTTAAATATCAGAAGCTACATGCCTTTGTAAAATAATATGAATATGAAATTAATCCTTTTGTTAAAAAAAGCCACAACAGAGAGTGGTTTCTTTGTTTTGCTTGTGGATATCAGTTTAGCTTCATGAAGAAGTTGCTTAAGATCTTTAGAATGCAGGATTCCCTCTGAGCCCTTATGCCTGTGGTTGAGCAATAAAAGGTTGAAACAAGAGTGGTATTTTCAGAATTATTTTACATTTGATGAGGATTATTGCCAAGAAATGAAAGAGTGCACTTTTAGGAGGGAATGCTATTTAAAATGTATAAATAGGAATTAAAATAGTGTATATATTTAGAAAAAAATCTTTTTAAAAAGTAAGTGCTTTACATGTTGAATTAAAAATAAATTAGCATAGAAACTATACCATCTTCACAGTACTGGCTGTTATCCAGCAAGGTTTGGTTTGTTTTATTTGTGATTGCTGTACTAATTATATTTGATTTTTTTATCTGTAATGTAACAATAGTGTATTATAACAGTATATAGTGTACTATACTACCCTTCACTGTACAGTATTTGGAATTTTCTTTGATTGCTATATTAAAACTATAAGTTAAAACATCTGCTTTGGTTTTATAAGGAGTAATGTTTATCTAGCCTTTCACACATTAGCTTGTTTAATTAATGCTGATTTGCCTATAAAATGAGTCAGTTGGAAAGATACTGATTTCTGCATTTTGCATATAAATTGCATTATACTTGCATACATGAATACTAGTACAGAAGTTGAAAAACGGATACAATTCTTAGAAAAGTAAAATCTGATGTTATCCATTTTCCTTTAGTAATGGTTCTTTTTAAAAAGAATTTGAGAGAAAAGCTCTTTAAGGAAAAAGTTGGGTTTTTTGACCTCATGCCTATTCTAAATATTTCACTGAACACACAGGACCTTTGAATTTGAGAGATTTCTAAACCATATATGTTGCATATATTTGAGACCAAAATGCAAGACCTGAATCTCTTTTTCAAAGTTACCACAAATAAGTTGTAGAAAAATGCTGACCAAGTCAGCATTTAAGATACCTTGCAATCTGTGATTTGAAATGTTGGTCAAAATGTATTTCAAAGCAAAATTTTAATGTGTGCATGTAATATTCAAGTATGAATAGTATAATTTGGAAGAACTAGGCTTTTGAAAATTGGGCAATACTCAAAGATGAACATATTGACAACTATTTAAATGATCTCTATGCTTTTCCCACCAGCTACATGTGGTACTTTGTTTCACAAATTGGCTTTAATCAAAACTTCTGAGCCTAGAAACAAGCCATAAAACCCATCTGCAAAACTCTTGTGTTAGTTCTTCCTGTATTTACTGAAAGGCTTTAATTCCTAGTGTGCTAGCATTAAAGCATTCTTTAAAATGATGGGTGTAAATACACAGAATTAATTTTGATTGCATGTCATATAATGAAGAATTGAAAATTATCCTTCAGAAGATTTGTATTTCAAAAGCTTAAATGCTTAATGCTAAGCTAGAAATTTGCTCATCTTTATTAATGCAGTTCTTATAATCTGAGCCAAAAACAGTACTGAATGTATGAAGCAACAAAATGTGCTTTCAAAGTGTTTTCATTTTACTTCTGCAATTAATTGTACAGTCTTAATATCTGTCTAAATTTTTATTTTGGATTGGAGTTGTTGGGTTTGGGTTGTTATTTGTTGTTTGGTTGGTTTGTCTCATTTTTTTCTTATGCATGTCCACAGCAAATCTGTTGTAACATTGCTGTAAAACCCTGGCTTCCTGTCACCATAGAACTCAAAATACAATCTTATCCCTAGGGCCAGGGTGAGAGTGAACCTTGGATATTCATCAGCGTGTGTAGTGAGTTATGGAAGGGGCTTTTGGCATTACAGAATCAATTCAAACACCTTATACTGACTGCAGGAGTTAATTGAAATGATGTTGCTTTGCTTGATGTAAAGGCTTTGATATATGTTGGTTTCTACTGGTTTGTGATGTTTTGAGTATTTATTACTCAGAAATAGATAAAGAAAAGTAGGTGTTTGGATTCACAGTAGACTTGATGGCCAAGTTGACATTGCAGAAACCCTGTTGCTACAGCTGGTTTAAAATGGATTATTTGGATTTCAGTTATTTAAATTGATGTACACTGGGTTATTCTGAACATCTATTAATGCAGAAGAATTAGGCTTCAGTATAAGCATGACCTCTGTTGTAGTAACTTGCAGGCACTTTAAGAGGCTTCAGAAAAGACTATTATTCTTCGTTCTGTTACTGAAAAACATTGATTATGAGATAGATAGCTGCACAGACTGGTATTTGGACTTTATCCACCTCTATTTTTAAAAGACTACCTAATTTTGTTTTCCACTGGAAATAATACTTCTAGTGGCTTGTCTTGCTGGTAGCAAATCTAATTTCACTTCCAGAGTGATCCTGTAGCTCTGGGCTGGGTCTGTGCTGTTTGGGAACTTGTATTCAATAAGTGAAAAATTAAAAGAAAGATGGCAGATGGAAGGAAGTTACCAGAAATTATAAGAAGGTTTAAATGGTGCTGTGGTTCTTATTAGCCAACAGTCTGTGGAGTCTGGCTGCATGAAATGCACAGTCACTTCTTACAAACCCATAAGGCATGCTTCAAGCAACTTCTTTCAGAATAAGAAAACTTGATTTTATAGGCTGCTTTGTCAAGTCAGTGTATAAGATTTTCTTTAAAATGAAGTTTCTTTCAGATTGTCACGTTGTGTAAATGTAGAGCAATACTTGCCAGACGCTATCTCCTGATCCTAAATTCTCCTTTCCCACATGCATTTGCGCCACCTCTGCAAATCCTCAAGAGGTCTCTTCTGATGCTGGGCTGCCTTTCCTGTTTGCTTTTCATCTGTCACTTGAACTTTTATTCTATATCCTTTTTACCACGGGTGTTTTTGCAATTTGATTGTCCTCTGTTTCTACTGCTCCTCTTGGAGACTAGGAGGCAACAAATGATTGAATTTCACATGAATTAGACTGATGTATAAGAAAACCTTATTACAAGCATAGAAACCTTATATGGCACAGAAAGGAACAAAGGGAGATTCCTGGGAGAGGGGAGGACTTACCTGCATATTCAGGAGAAAGGAAGAAGATGCATAGGGATTTATCAATGTTTCTAAAAATTCACCTTGTAGTTTGGTAGAGCAACCATGTTTTATGTTGTTCTATCTCCATGGTGGAACTTTAGAAGCTGCAGTGGCTCACTTCACATCTGGGGATTTCCCTGAGATCCACCTTTCTTTTCTCCCTGGAGCAGAAGCTGCCAAATATATACATTTCAGTCCTGTGGGAGAGAAGGGATGAGACCTTACCACACATTGCCCCATGATTATGTAGGTTTTGTGGCAGTGAGAAAAAAGCCAAAGCACACAGAAAAGGCAAGGGCCTAACTTAAACACGTGGGGAATGAAATAACTCTTATTTCTAAGTATTTGTGTGCTCAAATCTGCTCAAGCATTGGTCAATACATACTAAATTCTACATCTGAACATTGCACGTGCAAGAATACTACTTCTTTCTCTACTATGTCTTTCTTAAAATAAGCCCCTTCCTGGCTTCCTAAGACAGATGCTGGAAATAGCAATTATTTTTGTAGGCAGCAAAGAGGGATGCAGGAAATAAAGGTCAAGAGTACCTACTTCTTTTTGCTTTCAATATAAGAAGAGTCAAGGCATGGTACAATGGAAGAAACTAAATGCCAGTATTTACTTCTTTGTTCCCTCTGTTTTTCCTAACTGTAGCTACTTCTTTACCCTGCCACATTCACAAGCATATTTTTTGGTTTGTTTTCTTCCCTGCATTGGAGGTCAGCCAGGCTAGCCCATTCCCTCCTTAGTCTGGAAACTTTGAACTCTCAGGTCTCTATTATGCCAGTACCCCAAAAATTCCCAGGTATCTATTGCCACTGTGAAAATCTTTTTTTTTTTTTTAATTTAACATTTTGTTTCCAATCCTAACCCTGAGGTTTGACATTGTAAACTTTCATAAACTCACATCTTTTCACAAACTGGGAAAATACATTTGCAGTAACTGAAGACCTTTCATGGACACCTGTTCTGCATGGAGAAGTGGAGCCAGGATGGAGGTATGCAGCCTTTTGCATCTGTAAGCACCCTCTGATCTCTCTTCCCTCCTCCTGCTGGAATTCTGCAGGGCATGGGAGCAACACTGCCTTGGATAAACAGGTAAACTACAGTTGTGCAAGCAGCAGAGGCCAGCACCTCTAGGAGTGCTGGTTGTGATACTGGCAGATTTGTCTGTGTGATTTCTATTTTTGTTATCAGTGTTGGGAGTCTTGTTGCTAGTTTGGAAAGCTGGGGATCAAAACACTGTTCTTTTTATAAAATAGTTTTGATTTTTGGGTAGAAAGTCAAGCCAGTGCTTTTCATCTATCACCAGGATAGTATGGCTTGCCTGAATCTCAGGCAGTTGCCAGGACACTATTACTGCTGCTGGACTGTAAGGTTGGCTCAGTCTGGCTCTGACTGCTTTAGTCCCTTTCTTTAACAGTAATTGTTTACATCTGGAGTTGATAAAAGTATAAGGATTAAGTTGACTTCTCTTGCATTTCTAGTGATGACTTGCCAGGATGTAATTCCAAAACCATGGGGTAATGCTAGTACCTGATTAACAGGTGACTTGCAAATGTCCCCTTTTGTCTCCAAAGTTGTAAATATGTTGGTGAAATACTTCTTTAAAAACATTTGCATACTTGACCAGAACTAGTAAGATTATTTCTCCATAATTTCCAAAATAAACAAGTGGCATTTGAGAAATTAGAAAGGTTTGTTAACTGAGATTAATATTATAATCTAATCTTGCAGTGGTATCATTGCTAAATATTGCAAAAGTTGATAGCAAGAGATAGGTAATATCTGAGTGTAAACTTAGGAATGTTTTCCCTCGTTCATTCATTCAAGGCTGTTCCACTTTTAGCCCCTAAAAAGTAATATTTGCTTGTATAGTGCCTCATTTAAGTGAATGCTCATGCCATTGAAACCACAGGGGATGTGATTGCCAAATGAAGTTTGTCTCTTCAAAGAAATGCTGTCAATCAGTGTAGCTGCCACTGTACTTTGCACAACAGATGAGGTGAGGCTTAGAGCTTGGTTTCAAAGTGACAGCATCCATCTGAGCTGTGCACCAACAGCATTTCCTGTGCAAGAAGATCCTGGTGCTGGTATCTGGCAGGGCTATATCCCTGGAGCTGTTTTATTGGTCTTCTGAGCCTGGGAACTGTGGTTGTTTTTTTTCAGTCCAAGGCTTGATTTCAAGGTCACCTCAGAATTCTTTCAATGTTGTACAGCCTCCTTGATAAGCTGATATGGCCTGCTTTGGAAATGTGCAAGGTGTTTTGTGTGCATGATTGTCAGGGAGGTTAAGGCACCAGAATAAATTCTGAGCCCATCCAGATACACTCGATTATTTTGGTATTTTTGTGCTATGGTAGCCTTTAAGCCTTTTGTTTCCACCCTCCCTACTCTAGCATGAATAATGTCAATACAGTAAAGTAAAATTCATGAAATCACAAAGTACATGCAGTTCTTCAGTGTCTGAACACAGGCTGATTGAATTAGGCAAAGGTAACAGTATTTCTTCCCCTCTCCAAAAGGCTGTATAAATAGGTTGAGTCAAAATGCCCAGAATTTTCTAACTCTTCTGGGTGAGGGGGCTGATCCTTTAAGGCTTAACATTTTAAGAAAATGTTATAAGAAGCATTTAAAGAGAATTCCAACAAAATCAAATCAGCCATTAACAGAATATTGTCCTTCAGAATCTTTGATACCAAGAAGTTGGAAAAAAGAAAATAATAAAACAAGACTAAATTTGACTCTGAAGGCACATATCAAGTTGAAAATGCTCTGAACTGCAGCTTCCCTGAACTGACTGTGACATGACTGGAGTATGGATAACAAGCTGGAATCTTCAGTACTGAGACAGAACAGATGCAGATAATAAGGTGCTGTCATATGAAGAACTATTTTAATTTAAAAGAGTATCTGATGCGTATCCTTGTGCTCTTCATTGGGAATTTCTACAAACATGGGGAGGAAGCTCAACCCCACCCAGATGATGCATACAAGAACACCTTGGGTGCTGAAAGAGTGGTGCTGTGACATTGAATCAAGACCAAGTCAAGCAGCTAGGCTGAAGATTTGATGGATTTGTGTGGTTTGATTGACATATTTGGTCTTTCAGCCAGTGCTGAGCTCTGAAGATTACAGTCATTGAGCAACTGGTGATAAAGTATTGAAGACTACTAAAAGGAAAGTGCCTGGTATGAGACCTGTAAAGTCACCTACACTGAGCTTTTTCTTTATTTTAGCAATCATCAAGGGTTTCTTTTGTGTTATAGATCTTAGTTCTGTGAGACTGGCAGCAACTGGTTGGGAAACTCTTTGCTGAGTCTATAAGCCACTTGTTTTCCACAATTCAAAACACTGATTTTTGAGTTTACTTTATAGGAATTCTTCTAGATTCTTCTCTCATACCAAGAAGTCAGTTGCATACCTTGCTCATTGTTTGTGCTGAGAATAATCTTCACAAAGACTCTGGGTTCCTCTGTTCTAAGGCTTCCAAACAACCTACAGAGAGAACATTTAGGACAGACTGATTATTCTTAACTTCAAATCAGTGATGTTAAGCCCTGTGCCTCCCAGGGAACATCCATTTACTACTTTATTGTCCAGAGAAATATTGAATTGGCTGCCTGAATTCACAATGAGTTTCTGATGCATAGCAGCAAAGAATTACAAACTTCTGCATGTGACTTCAGAGTTTTTCTATCATTTCCTTGTGACAATAGGCAGTGGGATCATGACTGGTATTTTTTACTCACTAAAGGCTTCATCAGGAAATAGATGGAACTCTCACCAAATTGGAGCAGTAAAAAATAATATACATATGGACTTAATATATGGCCTTATAGTGTGGTACCTTCATACCACTGCTGCTTGGTGAAATCTTTTGAAGCATCAGTGTTGCACAGGAAGGGACCTGTTTCCCAGCAGGAACAATCTGCTGTTAGTTAAGGTCATAATGAATGCCAAATAGAAGTTTTTCCCCTGAAGATCAGCAGGAAACTAAACAAGAAGGAATAAATAATGGAACAAATAATAGCATCATCACTTTTTCTTCCAGGGCACTTTGCCCATTGAATCATCTCTATAAGAGCAAGTGTCCTATCTTTGGAAATGTGTTGCCCACTGCTACTAGTACTTAGGCAACACTACAAAACCCAAGCAAGCTGCAGATGCCAACAGCTGATTCAAGTGTTGTTTGGTTTTGATTTGTCAGGAGACCCAACTAAACAGTTCTAAGGTAATGGGGAAAGTGGCAAAAATGCCACTGGAAGTATGTCCACTGTGACTCAAGGTCTATAAGCAAGGAGCGATTTGACTCATCCTGACACCCCGAACCTGCAGCAATGTCTTTGCACCTGGTCACGTTCTTTGGGTGTGAGCTGGAACTGAGCTCTTCTTTGTCACGAGGGAGTCTTGGGGAGGACAAACAAAGGCAGAAAATAGTTCCTGCACAATGGGACTCAGATGTTGCTGACTGGTGAGTCTCCTGTCAAGACTGAGCCTGGTGGCTTGTGGGCTGTGACAGCTCGGATGGGGTGGGAGGGGACAGTCCATATCC
The DNA here is from genome assembly GCA_013390045.1 of Picathartes gymnocephalus. Classification (NCBI taxonomy): domain Eukaryota; kingdom Metazoa; phylum Chordata; class Aves; order Passeriformes; family Picathartidae; genus Picathartes; species Picathartes gymnocephalus. The sequence continues at coordinate 76,331 of WEKY01008148.1, forward strand.
TGCTACAGAGACAGTGTCTGTTTGTGCAATCTTGCTTATAATGTCTCTGAGGGGAGAAGTAGAGCTCTGGCTTGGTTTTGTGAAGTTACTAGAAGTTGAGAAGAGATAGAGAGAGGGGGAGGCATCTCCATACTTTTTTTTTTTTTTAATAATTGTGTAGGGGCAAAAGAAACTCCAAGCATTAGACTTTGTGACACAGGACAGTAAGAGGGTAAAAAAAAAAAAGAAAAAAAGTGAGGTGTGTACGTGCTTACTGGTGTACTCCAAGGAGAATGTTTACTGGATGTCATAACAAACTACATCTTTAGGCTATTATTCTTTTTAACAACAGCACCATCAGTACTTATTAATTAGCAATTTGCTTCAGCTAATGCTTTCAGGATCTATTTCCTGCAAATTAGGAACACACATGTTACTATGGGAATATACAAGAAGGTACCTATCTAGACAACAATATTTTTATTTCAGTCTCCTTTCACTTTGAATTAAACATAAATGAGTGCTAAAAGATGCCATTTTGTACTGTATGAGGCTGATGACACAAAGCCTGTCTCAGGGTGGTTTTTATTACTTTTTCATTACAGCTTTTGTAGTTCAAAGGCTCCTGTCAGAGCTTTGATGTGGGGAAACGTGCTGCGTTGTCATCTCTGGATACTAGAAGTACACAGGGAATGTAGGTTGGTGCTGAACACCTATTAGTAAAGACTGCAAATAAAACCCTCAAGAAATTTTTCGAGTTCGCTCGTGTAACAGTGGGTTTGTGGTGGGTTTGTGGTGGGTTTTTGCCCCTCCCGTGCCGTGGGAGCTGTGCCGCCGCCTGCAGTTCCTGCGTTCCCGCACAGGGGGCGCTGCGAGCCCGGCGTTCCCGCCCGTAGGGACCGGGAACAGCCCCAGGGCTGTGGGGATGTACCGGGAACAGGCACAGTGCTGTGGGGATGTACTGAGAACATTGACAGTGCTGTGGAGATGTACGGGGAACAGCCCCAGGGCTGGGGGGATGTACGGGGAACACTGACAGTGCTGTGGGGATGTATGGGGAACAGGCACAGTGCTGTGGGGATGCACCGGAACACTGACAATGCCGTGGGGATGTGCCGGGAACAGGCACAGTGCTGTGGGGATGTACAGGGAACAGCCCCAGGGCTGCGGGTATGCACAGACTCTACACACGGCTTTGTTTATTCAGATAACTTCAGTGAATTCCATCCTGGTGGACAACAGTCTGCCTGTGAGCCAGCGGTGTACCCTGGTGCCCAAGAAGGCCAGTGGTATCCCGGGATGCATTAGGAAGGGCATTGCCAGCAGGTCGAGGGAGATTATCCTACCCCTCTACTGACCCCTGGTGAGGCCACATCTGGAGTGCTGTGTGCGGTTCTGGACTCCTCAAGACAAGAGAGACATGGAGCTCCTGGAGCTGGTCCAGCAGAGGGCTGCGAAGACGATCAAGGGAGTGAAGAACCTCTCTTTAAATACAATTTAAAGCATAACTGGAGAATCTCATGTAGTGACAGGACAAAGGGAAATGGATTCAAACTAAAAGACAGTATGTTTCGATTAGATATTAGGAAAAAATGATCACCCTTTACTAAGGGTGGTAAGGCACTGGAGCAGGTTGCCTGGAGAAGTTATGGATGCTCCATCCCTGAAAGTGTTCCAGGCCAGGTTGGCTGGGGCTTTGAGCAGCCTGATCTATTGGAAGGTGCATGGGGCTGGAACCAGATGCTCTTTAAAGTCCTTTCCAACCCAAATTGTTCTATAGTTTCAGCTAAAGACTCGTGTAGGGAAATACTGAGAACGCACAGAGGTTCTGCTGGAATGCAGCTTGTACTTCATGACGGTGATAGCTTCAGGAGGTCATTGCCTCTGTGGCGGTGGTGGTTAGCAAATTTCCTTAAGTAAACCATTGAAAAAGATGTATTTGGAAAGAAGATGATGGATAAGAAACCATCTGCTGTTTTGGTGATTTGTTTCGACCACTACAGTAGAAATCACATAGCAATTAATAAAAAGTGATGGTTTGGCTCTGTGATGGATGAGAGCACCCCAGTCTCAAGTGAACACCATGACCTTTAAATGCTGTCCCTACCCTTCTGGGTTTTTTTGACTGTGCAGCTTCCACCACCTGTCTTTAAAGCACCCTGTTCTCCTAGGAGCTCCTAGGAGAGTCCTATGGAGTCCACGTGCCCATCAGTACAGCCACAAGAGGATGCGATGTTTCTACTCGAACGGAAGTTGTAGCCAGGTGGGGTTCAGCTTCTCCCAGGCAACTAGTGACAGGACAAGCGCACATAGTTTTGAGCTGTGCCAGGAGAAGTTTAGGTTAGTCATTATGAATTTCTTCAAGAAAAAGGTGACTAAACATTGGAATGGGCTTCCCAGGGAAGTGGTGAAGTCATGCCCGTGGAGGTATTTAAGGAAGGACTGGATTTGGCACTCAGTGCCATGATGCAGTTGACGGTGGTGTTCAGTCATACGTTGGACGCGGCGATCTGAGAGGTCTTTTCCAACTTGATTCTGTTTGGGGGTGACCTCTTACCAACAGACCCGTACCTCGGCTGGAGCTGGCGCCCCGTGAGAACGCTGGCTGGCTGATGGATGAGACCCGCGCTTTCCGCTCCTCAACCACAGGGCATGGACTTTTCGGCAAGGGAGGGAAGCGGAAGCGCTGCCCTCGTACGCGGGGATAGCTCGCCCTCAGCGCGGGAGCGTGAGAAACTGAGAGCGTCGCGCACCCTGCACCGACCGACCCGGCGGCAGCAGGGCCGAGGGTGCGGGCAGCAGGGCCGCTGGACGTTTGGGGCGCTCGCAGTTCCGTGTCTCCGTCCCGAGCGCGTCTCTATGCTCCAGCCGCTCCCGGGGAGAGAATTCCAGATCTAGTTACAACGCATATCACCATTGGCGCCCGGAAGAAAGGGTTTATGCCGTGGAGCGAAAAAATCCTTCAGCTCCCTTCGATAGCTCAGCTGGTAGAGCGGAGGACTGTAGAGGCGCGGCCCGCGGGAATCCTTAGGTCGCTGGTTCGATTCCGGCTCGAAGGAGGCGCTCGATTTTGCCGCGCGGGGGCAGCCCCACCGTTACATTCTCATTCTTTTGCCGTCGGGAGCCGCCGCCGTTGCCGCCGGCGCGGGGCCAGCTCGCGGACGCTCGCGGCGGGGCGTTGCTGGGCCGCCCTGCTTCCCCCGCCCCGGCCCCGTCACATCGCCCGCCCGCCG
>WEKY01008148.1:79805-166970 GCA_013390045.1 Picathartes gymnocephalus
CCCGCGGCAGCTCTGACAGCATCGGAGAGCGAGACACAGTAGGGGCGAGAAAGGGGCCGCTGCGCGCCCCGTTCTTGCGGGCAGCAGCGAGGCCGAGCCATGCCTGACGCGCCGGGGCCGGGCCGGGGCTGAGGGCGGCCGCCGGGGCGCTGCGGGCACCGCGGAGAGCAGCGGGCCCTGGGAGGATCCCTGCCCGACTGGAGCCTTTCTGAGCCGCCGGTGCCCCGCTACGTCTCTGCCCTGCTGTGACAGAGGGAGCCCGGGCGGCTCGGGGGCTCCGTGCTGCGCCCCGCGGCCGTGGCGGCCCCCCCTATGGTGCACGCCGAGGATGGCGGAGAGACGGCGCAGGTGAGTGCGGGACCGGGGCGATCTGCGCGTTCTGCCCCCCATCCCCTCCCGGGTGGTGCTGCCTTCCATGCCGCCGCCCCGAGCCCAGGTGCCCCCCCGCGCTTCGGGATCCCGGCCAGGTGCTCCCCCCGCGCCCCGGGATCCCAGCCAGGTGCCGCCCCGCCCCTCACCGCTGCCCTCGGCTTCCTTCCACCGCCCCGGCCTCGGCTGTCACTGCCCACCTCCGTCCCCCCTCTGGCACCCTCGCAGGTATCTATTCTCTCGGACTTTTGGGCACCACCTCTCGGGTACAAATCCCGCCTTTCCCCTGGCAGCTGCCCTCGCTTCTGTGCTTTCGCTCAGGTCGTCTTTGTTGTAGCTTACCTGGGCAACTGAGCTTGTCAGTAGCAACTACTTTGTCTCCGCAGTAGCTTTCCGTGCTGGTTATTTTCCTTCTGGTGTAGTAACACTTTTTCCTTTTCACCTCCCAAGTGGCTTTGGCACAGCCTTGATGTAAGGTTTGGGCCTGTTGATTCTTCCAGTATCTTCAATGCACCTACTTTCTCTCGTCTGACATATTCTTTGACTGAAGATGTCACAATCTAGCCTGACATGTTCCTGAGAGATAACGTTTTGCACAAGAGCTCTAGCAACTGCCCTAGATGGCTTTCATACATCTTTTGTTATATTGATATGAAAATGGGTGTGTCTTTGCTTTGTATTCAGAAGGTGGGTCTTGGAGAACTCTTTTGTCGCTATGGTTATTTTTGTCTTAAATCAGTTTCTGGAGAGTTATAAAGAGATGTAAGAGAAGGATTAGGATTGAGAAAGGAAAGGACACTTGGTGAGTTATCTGTGGCGTCTGGGGTTTATTGTGAATGCATACCTTTCATGGAATTGGGGGTGGTTTCAAAGTTACACATAAAGCTGCTTCTGCATTTTCCTCTGAAGTGGGAAAAATTTATAAGAGCATATTTTTCTGCAAAACTGCAACGAAAACAAGACAGCAATGCTTTGGTGTTCTAGTTGTGTAAGCCACAAAGGGCTTTGCTTGCAGAGGCTGACTACTGAAGCTGTCTGTGCTTGGCTTGGAGACAGCATGTTTCTTGGCACTCCTAATCGGCATTTTGTTGTTTAAGGGACTTTCACCTGTGGTATTACACGCAGTAGTTTCATTTTTGTCAAGCTTTAGCTTGTATTATCTCCCATGTCTATGGGGTGCTTTGATTTCATGATTGAAAATACAGCGGGTTGTGGATAGCAGAGGAAGCTTTGGTTAGAGATCGGTAGCCCGAGGCAGATGCTGTGACAGTGTGTTGATGATATCTCCAAAACCAAATCACTGAAGCTGTGAGTTTACTGAAAAGTGACTTCAAGACTAATCTGGGTGTGGACTAAGGAGAAAGTGTAATTGTTTTGTGCCAAATGGTGTTAAGTTTAATCTTATATTCATTTAATGTTAAACTGATCTTGGTTGTTGAATTTGCAAGCTTGATTTTTTTCCTTTAATGGTTCTCAACTCAGAATTGCAAGGACAGATAGTACAGATCTCACCAAATATGTACTTAATTGTCCCAGATATCTTATATGATGAAACTTGGTGGCTGCCTTCCTCTTAGGTGCAGTATTTTAGCGGAGTTTCATAACTGCAAAAGAATTGTCAAATGAGCTATAACAACCCCACGTGTTTAAAAATCTTGTCTTTTTAATTGTAAACTTAAAGTAGTAGTCCCAACCATTCATCTGTATTTGATTTATAGTCTGTTGTAGCACTATTCTAAACAAGACTCAGGTGGTTGTTCAGGTGTAACGGAGATACAAGAGGGGTTAGTGCCTGCTTGGTGCACAGAAGCACCGTCGGCTGTGGGACAGAAGAATTCTCAGCACAGGGCTCTGAACCACAGCTGGGGGCCCCAGGTTGTCTGGCACTGGTGCTCTCATCAGCGTCACTACCTTCTCTTCTTTTGAATCCCCCTGACTTTTCACATAATTGGAGACTGCTCACGAGCTAGTTTGCTGTGGTGTTGGTAAGGAGGTGTGTTGACAAAGGGCTGAACAAGAAGGCCAGATTTTAGTTATAAGCGAACTGTATGGCTTGCTTCGTATGTAATGGTATTATGAGAAGCATATATTGCTATTACAATCCTAAGATAGATCCCTGAAATTTGTTAAATACGTGTGGGTGAAAGAAAAAAGGACTTGGTAGGGGAGCAGAAAAAACGTAGTTACTTCGGAGTTTAAGTTCTCTTTTTGTAAGTCTTAAGCCATTTTATGCAAACTTCTTAAAGTCATTGTGTTTGCAGCTCATTTTTTTGAAACTATGGTGAAGAACTTGCTGTTGGCCTTTCCACAAGTTTGCTGCATTGTCTTTCAGCCACTCAGCAAAGTTGTAATGTGTTTATGTTTTACTGCTGCATCATGAAGCTAAGTAGGGCAAATGCAGATGTGGTGTACGATGTAGAAGCAAGTCTGCAAGAGTTGAGCACTTAGCATCCTGTGGTAATGCTTTTGAATAAAGTATGTTCTCTGTGGCTAACAGGAACAGACTTAATGAGAAATAACAAATAATGTGTAAGTTGTTAATAAGCATGCTGTGCTGATCATTGTGTGTTTTGGAAAAGAATGGAGAGATCTTCCATCGAATCTGTTCTTAGGAACACCACCACAGGTTAATTTCATTACTGGGGAAGGGTTTTTTTATACTTTTAGTTGAAAAATTGAAGTAATTGGCAAGGATGAGCAGAACTAGTAAGCTTTGTTTTGAACCTGAATTTATGATATTTGTATCGTGCTTTGTACCGATATTAAAATGGAGAAAAAATTGCACTGTGAAATTGCTTTTAATTGAAGCAGTGTATTTGGATGGGACTCCCTTCTTTGTGCCTATGGTATAATTAATGGAGGGACACAGCAGCTCTTGTTGTTAGACCTAGGTTTCCACATGTGTTTGAATTTATGCTAACATGAGTCACTGACAGAAGTTTAAGCGAAGATTCCATGAAACCCTTTCCTGTGCCGCCTGTTTGGAAGGCTTTGTGAATGCAGGCTGTGGAGTTCCGCATTTCTCCAGTAGATGGAGCGTCCTCTATGTGGAGTCGCAGAGGTACCTGGGCTGCCTGACCCTCTGGGTCTGCGCTTGGAGGCTCAGTACTGAGCCGAAGTTATTTCTTCTGGAACGTATCTGTCCTCAAAGATTTGTATTTAATTCCTGTAACACCGAGGCAACGCTTTTAGTCAAGTCAGGAGCCCACTTAAAATCTCAAGCTGATATTTACTTCTTTGACATTCTTGTTGTGTTTGTGGTTTCAGTTATGGAGGTGGATCATGAATGTATTTTGCAGCCTAACAAACCACTCTATAAGCTCATTCATGTAAAATAAAGATTTAAAAACGTGTTACAAAAAACATGAATCTTAAAAAGTAGTTTTTACTTCATATTTAAGTGTTGACTTGGAATGAGTTATCTGTCGAATGTGTGGCCTTGAAATTAAAATTAATTCTGTACTTTGACATGATGAACTGCTGGAGACAGACCTTGTGATCATGCAAATCCCATATGTCATTTTAGAACAATATGTACTTTTCCAGATTGGAAAAAAGGTACAAGTAATTAGAAAAAAAGTTATTCAGAGGTATTTTAAGCTCTGTTTTAATCTTCTTCACTCTTCTGTTGTACTTTGCAGTGAGGAAGACGATGACTTTCAATATATGGATCATGACTATGAAGTACCACAGCAAAAAAGTTTGAAGAAGATATGTAGCAAGGTGAAATGGACCCGTGAAGAGGTAATTTTTTCTTTTGCTTTAGTCTAATCCCTACCTAATCTTCTTAGCTCATGAAATATGTTATTATTTAGTATTGTACTGGGGTAGCATGTAAAATTTATTGGCTGAGGTTATGTCTTAACAGGATGAAAGGCTAAAGAAGCTGGTGGAACAAAATGGTACAGATGATTGGGCTTTCATTGCTAGTCATCTACAAGTAAGTTGAATCTCTGTTTCAGTTAAATTCTCTTAATATTTATTTACTTTGGTCATATGTCTAGTTTGGAAATGAGGTGAAATAGGATCAGAAGCACATCACAAAAACTATTTTAGAGAATGCTGCTAAAATAGGCTTGAGACCTTGAAGAACCTTATTGGCTCAGTTTTCAGTGATAGTCTGAAATGATCAAAAATGCCTTCTGTTCGCACTTCCTATTTGTTTTCATTGTGGCATATATTCCTGTATCTTATTGGTTCCATTACTCGTGGTGGCTATATCCACAGTTCACAGGTTGCTTCTGAAGCAGTTAGGGAGAGTGGGTTGCATCTGAAAGATTGCTTGAAAGGAGTGGGATGAATTTCTTAAACACCATAGTCAAAGGGGCACATACATTTTATTTATTGATTTGTGTGTGGTTGTTGGAGTTTTTTTGTTTATTTGGGTTTGAGGTTTTTTTACAGTGATGACTGCTTCCCTGATGTAATGGTAGAAAGTACAACAAATTCTAGTACTACAACTAGAATTTGTGGTGTTTGTTTTTCTTCTGAACAAATGTTTTTACAGCAGGCATTTAATAACATAGCAGAATCTAAGGCTGAAATCACTTCCTAGAAGTGGTATTGAATATTGAAATATTAGAAATCAAAAAATTACACCTCCTCCTACCTTTGAGCTTCTTACAGTATTGTGTGAGACGATGTGGTTGTATGAAATTCCATTGTAAGGTAAAAAAAGACTTGAATTCTAAATGCTGAACAACTATGACTTTGCATTGTTCTCATCATATTTTTGTGCAACTGTGATGCTTCTAATTTTTTTTTTCCAAGTGGCAAAATATAGCTATCAGGTAGTAAACTCAAAGCTTCTAAATTTAAGTCATGCATAAGGAAATCTACATTCCTTACATGTACATTATTCCCTTATAAAGAATAGTGAAATGAGTGAATGGCAGAGGAGAATCAAAAAGCTTTTATATTAAGCTGTTTGAAAATACATTTGGTGATATTGATATACAGGTGTAGTATGGAGTTGCATTTAACAGATGTGACAGTTTAGTAAAAACTTCTCCAGCTGAAAACAAATGCTTCTGGAGACAAACTGTTGTTCAGCTGGGCCCAAGTGATGTTGAAAAAACATTCCCCAGTTATCATAGTAAATGTACTTGATCAGGTTGCCTGTTGCAGAATCATTGATGTTGGAAGAAACTTCTCCAGGTCATCTGGTTCACAGCCCCTGCTCAAGCAAGGTCAGCTGGAGCAGACTGCCCAGGACAGTGTGTGGGTTTGATTATCTCCATGGATGGAGCCTGCACAGCCTCTTTACAGTGACCTATTGCAGCAGCCAAATAATAGAGGCTGGCATAATTCACAGTTACCTTGTTACTGATGCCCTTTTGCTAGGAAAACCAAGGGTATCTTGAATTGTAAAGGCCCTCAAACTCCTGTGTTTCAAACCCTCATTGCTTTGCTGGACTGGGCTCAGGTAAACCTTCCCTCCATTCTGCCCCAAAAAAGTGAAGATGGCTTCAAGGTCACTCTCAAGAGACGGAGTGTAGCTTTTGATTTTTTTTGTGGCTAAGGCAGACTGAAATGATTATATTGTTTCATTCCATCATTTGTTTTGCTCTTCTCTCCAAATCATATTATGATTTCAGAAATGTCTGGAAGATAAAAGCACTAAAAGGCCACAATTTAAAATGTTTTTCTTTTGTCAAAATGGTAACAGCTATACTATATTGAGTCTGTCTTTTGCAGCTTGTCTTCAACAGGAAACGATGATGTAAAAAACTATAGCGTGGTTTTAATCATACAGTTACTACTTGTGATTAGCTTGAAGGTACTGTGAACAGTGTAATTTCAGGTGTTAGTGTTCTGGATGTTTTTTCTGGTCAGCTACTTTGTTAACTTCATCTTAGCATGGTAACACCTTTACTTGGTAGACAGGACCAGCAAAACCTTGCAATTTGTATTTGCTATCCCACAGCTTGCGCTGAAGCAAGTAAATAATCATGTCCCAGTGTTGAAAAAGTATGCTGTCCTGGGGCAGGCTCCTACCTGCATATTTCTAAGCACTGGGTCAACCCTTTCATATAGACAGTTTTTAGGAGGCTAAGTGGAGGTTACTTCTCTTTCATAACTGGGAACAATATTTCAAAAGATCCTTAGTGAAGCTAAAAAAACACCATCTGTCCTGACCAGCAAGAGCAATGTCGTTTAATTAGTATGTGTTAACTAAATTTGATATAAATCTGTTTTCCTTAACACCTCTAGTAAAGAGCTGATAATACATTCATTTGGGATTTAGCAAAAAGTGTATTATTTTATTTGAAAGAAAAAGTATTTCCTTAAAAAAAATTCTCCCCTTATTTAAGTTATAGATAATGTCAAAAATAGATCAACCACAAAGTTCAGAGAAAGTGTGGAGTAATGAGGACAAAAATAAACACAAGTTTTTCTTTAAAGACAAGTAAATTCTAAATTTGATTATCAAGTTAGTACATTGAAGTAATTAGATTAGAACTTCATGCAGGGTTGGTTTTTTTCCAGAGAAGTTTTTTATAAGCAAATGGAATAAGAAATAATAAGGGAGAATTTAACTACTATACTTAGAACAAAGTTCTAAATAAGTCTTTTAATTTTGAATAGGCTAATAATTCATGCTAGAATGTATTTACAGCTTTATGTATTCAAGCATTTAACAGCTACACTGGTCTTCTAAAACTGTTTCAGAATCGTTCAGATTTTCAGTGCCAGCATCGATGGCAGAAGGTACTAAACCCAGAATTGATTAAAGGTCCCTGGACTAAAGAAGAAGATCAGAGGGTAACAAAAACTAATTGATACTCTGCTCTTTAAAAAAATTGGCATATGACTGCTAAGAATGTGTACTTTTTCTTAAGCTCCATTCCCATATACTTCATGTCTGATGCATCTTGTGACATGGATACTTATGTATGAGAAGAAAAAAATTCTCTCTTAAGTAGATGGAATGTCAGGTCTACTCAAGCATTTAATATCCCATCATTGAGATTGCTGGCTGAATTACTCTAGCTTACCAAGTAGGGGGGGATCTCTTTGTACCACTAAAGATCAAATGTCTTGCTTACCTTTTTTGTTCCTCAAACCCACCAGACTTGAAGGAATTGGGAATAAGGGAAATTATTTCATAACCTACTAAGATCAGCTCAGTTGCTTAGAGCATAGTGCTAATAATGCCAAGGTTGTGAGAGTGATCCGTATAGGGGCCATTGGACTCGATGATCCTTCTGGTTTCTTTTCAGCTGGGAATATTCTGTGAAACCATTTCTTTGTGTAAAGAAGCTATCAATGTTTTAGGCTCCTTTTTCACCTTGCTGTTGTTAATCCATACTGTAGCCTTTTGCCTGCAAGACCTGAACTGCCTGATAGGAAGATGCAAATACAGCTTTCCTGTGCTATTTCAAATTGATTCCTTGTTCCTATTCTTTAAAACTGTTCTAAAATGTTTGAAACTGCTGTTGGTCAATTTGTGAATATAGTCTTCCTAATCTATTTTTTTACAATTCTCATTAGTCTTTTAAGAAAAAACTTCTAATTTGTTAAAACTCCCAGGCTCCGTTCCATTTATAGGTGTAGAAGTGTGGGTTTTCCTCATATGAATGTTGTTGAATAGTCAAATGAAACATCTTTACCAGTTTCTTTTTTGGCCTTTCCTAATGTCAGCTTATGCAGTGAGTGACAGAAAGGAAGCTTCCAAATGAATGTTTTCATCAGTATACACTTGTATTCTAAACACAGAGAATTTGGAGTTAGTAATTGTTTGATTGCTTGAAAAATCATTTTTAAACCCCCAAGTCTCTGTCTGCCTTCTTAGGCCAAATATGAGTTGACTATTACAATGCTATTCTAAAACGTGAGTTTATCAGTGTTCTCAGCCTTTGATTAGGTAAATTAGGTTTTGAAATGATAACGTACTTTTATCTGTATTCCAGGTTATTGAATTAGTTCAGAAGTATGGTCCAAAGCGCTGGTCTCTAATTGCAAAACACCTGAAAGGAAGAATAGGCAAGCAATGCAGAGAAAGATGGCATAACCATCTCAATCCTGAGGTAAAAAAGTCTTCATGGACAGAAGAAGAGGACAGAATAATCTATGAAGCTCACAAGCGTTTGGGAAACCGATGGGCTGAAATAGCAAAACTTCTCCCTGGAAGGTGCTTTTCAACTCTATTTGTGTCAAATGTTGGAATATGAAAAGTGGTCATCTCAGTGCCCTTTCAAATCTTAACTTGTTAGTCAGAGAGCATCTGCTGAAACTTACATCAAAACATATTTATCTTGATAGATGCTAAAAATCTTTTACATTTGATATGTATTCTTAAAAAGACATAAAACCCATAAAAAGAGCTCTAACACTTTGGAAGTATCTTCAGGTTCCTCTAGATCACTTAAAAACCCTCTGTAATAAAGCTGCAAGTAGTAGTAGAAAAATTATTTGATATCAAGCTTGATATCAAAGTGCCTTAATTAATATGCATTTGAGGGTGACTTTCCTGGTTTAAGATCTGATTTTTTTTTTTTTGTGTAGCACTTGTTGAACTGGACACTCGTAAAAGAAAATCTTTCTAACCCTCAAAAGTCCAGGCCTAGGAGTCATGCGTTGCAAAGTTAGTTGGTTATCATAAAGTCTCTAAGTTAAGAATTAATCGTATGCATTGTTTGCCTTTTATTTGTTTCAAGTTTGACTGTCAGTTTCTATGGTTGTGGAAAACAAAATTTTAGTGTGTGCAGAGTTTAATGAAATAATTCTTTTATCTTGCACTGTTAATTGAAATTCAATGTTAAGCTGTGCCTCTCTGAATTCAGTTTGTGTGTTCAAGAGGTGACTGTCTAGCTGTGCCTAAGGAAAGTCAGCAGTTGTTATCTTGGCATAATGAGATATGTGTGCTTAAAAGTTTTGTGTTTTGATGAATTGCACAATCTGTGGCTCCTGTTAAATCCTTTGGAGGAATGAAAAGAGAATGGGTTGCATCTAAATACATTTTCGGAGAGGGAAGATGAATTTGACAGAAGAATTCCTGTTTACTAGCTTGTTTGTTTCAGTAAATCTGAGACTTAGCTAAAGACTGCTAAAGATCATAGACGTATAAAATTTGTAGAGTCCAACACTAGTGGGATTAAAAAGGGCAATACTTCTTGGAGTCAACCTTAAATGAAGAATGGGGCTTTAACCAATTTTTGTTTCTGTGTACCTCTACCTAAGGCTAGGAATAATAATGCTAGTATTTTAGACAGTAATGCAATTATAGTCTACTCTTGCCTTAATGTTTGTTTAGTGTTAAAAGTGATTTCAACCTTGTCAAAATGCCATGCCTGCTTTATCCTATACACGATCAAGGGCATGCAGAGGTAGGAGGATGTTCTTCCACAAAGCTGCACATAAAACACAGAGTGGGGGGTTGCAGGCTGACAGTTTTAGAAGAGATGTCTTCCAGTGGCAAACACCAGCCAGAGTGCCTTTATTATGCGGTGGGGTGATTGTCTTAGCTACATGTACTACAAATTTATAGCAGAGGGGTAAATAACTATGTGTTCACTATGTTATTCCAAGTATCCGAGAAAAAAGGTTCCCCCTAATGATTACAGTCAGAACCAAGGCTTTTTCTTTTTCTGCTTTTAATTTTTGGTACACTTGAACTTTAATAGAAGGAGGTTTGAAAAAAAGTAGCTTTCTAGTCATTATGCCAAAACCCCGCTGATAATAGAACTTCCAGTCGAAGCTGCTGGAGCTGTCTGGATTTGTGGCTTCAGATAAACCTGCTCTACAAACCCTGTAAATTGTCATATATTAAATTCTGAGATATGGAAACCAGTCACTGTTTTTACTTTCATTTTAGGACTGATAATTCAATTAAAAATCACTGGAATTCAACAATGCGAAGAAAGGTGGAACAGGAAGGATATTTGCAAAGCGTTATAAAGTCTGAAAGTGTTAGTTCTGCTGAACTTCAGCCCCAACCTTGTCTGACTATGGAACACTTGCACACTCAGAATCAATTTTATGTGCCTGTTCAGACACATGTAAGTTCAAAATTTAGAATAATAAATATTTCCCAGTTTCAAATAATTGATTTTGGTTTGAAACAAGAAACAAATCTGAAAGATTGAAGATGTGTTGAGTATTTTTGTGATTTTATGGCAACTTAGGATTTGTAAACCATAAATAGTTAAAATTACCTCGAGTTTACACATAGCCTCCTTTTGTTGAGAGTTTGTAAAATGTTTTATGTCTTTTTAGATTCCAGCATATCAGTATGCCTCATCAGAAAGCAGCTGTCTGGAACATGCTCAATCTTCTTCCAACATAGTTCAGGTAAATTGTTAACAGCCTTCATAAATTAAAGAGAGTTTACTGCATATTATACAGTAAAATGAATAGATGTGTACCTTCAAAATGTCTGTTAGTCTTTATCATTCACCTAAATTTGTATAGGTTCCTCTATAAGTAAGCTTGCTAGTAGTTGGTAGTTTTAGGTATGAAAATGAAGCTCTCTATATATATATCCCAGAAACATGATGTTTGTGCTTATTACTGTCAGAAATATGGCCTAAAACATAGTCTACTTGTTAAATCTTGAGGCTAAATTGTGACCTATATTAGTATTACCTAGCTTATGAGAGATTTAAAGACAAGACTTTACTATTTACATATATGTAATAAATATAACCCTATCTGAAATACTCAACTGTGACTTACACTTCTGGTTGTCCTTTTTTGTTCTCACTAGGTTTTATTTCTTTCTCACTGATTAAACATCTTTCAACCAGTTGCTCTTTTGCAGCATTCTAAATGCTGAAGAATTAAGAAACTTTAAAACAAATAGAAATTGGATATATTGTTTCCTTTTGCTTTTTTGGCTCACTTGGAATATATCTGAAATTCCTCATGTGGTGCAGAATGAATATAGATCTTGGTTTCTAAGACGACTCCTTGGAATAATTTTTGTGAATTTGGAATTAGTAAAAGAAGTATTTTGACACAGGGAATAATACATGTTTTGTTTGTGTTTGGTAGAGGAGTTCTGTGGAACCGTCTACCTAACCTGAAGTTTCCCTGTGCAGGTCATCTGTTTCATGCTGCATTTTCTTCCTTGATTTGGTGTAAGAATACAAGTCACAACAAAGCCTTATACGGCTTTTGACACTCTGAATGCCCTGCACTGAAAAGTATAAGATATTTTCTGCTCCTTGAAGTACTCTCTAAACTGGGGATAGCATATATCCTCACCTATATTTGTAGCAGTAATGGAAAGTGTTAAAGAGGTTAAGAACAAACAAACCAATCAAAACCAATTAGTTAATTTTGTTTTCTGATAGTAGTGGTAGGATTGCTTGTATAGATACTGTGTCAGCAAATGCTGATTTGAAACACTTTCTTGCACACTTAGTGAGGATAAATAACACAAAATTTTAGAAGGCATGTGAAAACACAAACACATAAACCGGTGTGCCAAGGCTTGGTTCTATTCAAGATAGAATGTAGTGGCTTTAGTTTAGAAAGTGTTCTAGCACACCGATAACTTACAGGCCATATTAGAATCCAGTTAAAATACCACCTTACACACTACTTTAACATCAGATCCATCTCCTGGTAATTGGAGTTGTTTCACTTGTGGGTGACTTCTGTACTACAAAATATGATACATTCTGAGCAGTTCTGTTACCTTTATATGTGGATTCCTGTTAATGATGCAGCTGTGCGATAATATAGAATCTTTACAGTGAAGGGGTGGTGGAAGTGAAAAATAGTAATGGCTTCTTTCTTAAATCTTTCAGCAGCCATTTATTGATGATGATCCTGATAAAGAAAAGAAAATAAAGGAACTTGAATTGCTACTTATGTCAGCAGAGAATGAAATCAGAAGAAAACAAATGTCTTCTGTAAGGACTGTAAATTTCTCTAAATATTTGAATATGCATTACTGAGGTTAATCTTCAGAAATTCAGTAATGGTTATGTGGTTTAGTGTGGTGTTTTTTTCACCTGACCCTCTAAAATCAAACCTATGGCTGTTGCATTGTTAAACAAAAATCTAGATATTAGAACTGAGACAACTTATTTTTAGTGCCGTTTTCTAAACTGTGAAGACAGCAGAAATATGACCAGCAATTTGGCAGTTCCTAAGACCCAGCATTTTAATCCTCTTCAAGAGGTAACACATTCGATATCATTGCCATTCAGTTTTACATATCAGCAGTGTTGATCATCTGCTCAGTAGAGAAAGGTGAAAAATACATAGGTTTTGCCCTGTTTGATTTCAAAATAGATTATATCTGTAGACTATATTTTCCTCAAACTTCAGTGTGATTCCTTGCAATACTTAATATCCACATTTGGATATGACAAACAGTAAATAAATATGCACTGTACACAATTTGTGTGTAAATTAAGTGGAATTCCCCTAATTCTGTAGAGTTAGGGTAACTTGCAGATGACAATAACTTATTTCCTCAGAGGGCTGTGCATGTCAGACATCTAACTAACCGAGCTGTATTGATCACTAGTTTAGATTACAGGTGAACTTCAGGTTTTATATGGTGGAGTTATCCCTGGCATTTTTTTGAGACAGTGCAGTGTTCTAGTTATCTAATAGAATCTGGTTTGCTTCTAGATTTCCAGTGAAAATTAAAATTAGTTTCTTGGATACTAAGCAGTCTACTGAAATGGGATAATCTTTTAGAAGTTTACTAAACTATTATTGCAAAATCTGCATTAAAAAACCCTAAATCAGACAAGTAGTATTTCACACTCTAGAAACATTTCCTAATCTTGAAATGTACCTGTGTTCTGTATTGAAGATGACTTCATGATATACTGGTGTTCAGGTATGCAGGAAATTTGCATCAGAGATGGCTTCCAATACAGCCCATAATTACCTAAGTTGTGAGTGTGTATAAGATATCAGTGTGAGGTAAGATAAAAATCTTACGCAATTTGAGAATGTTGAGTGTGTTAATGTAAAGAGAAGACTAACTGCATTAATTGAAACAGATAATTGGTATTTGAAAATGCCAGAGTTATTAGTTATGCTTAGTTTTCCACACACTACTTTTTTCCACTCTGTAATCACATAATTGACTCTTTTCCGCCTCTAAGTTGAATAAGATTAATGTGTTTCTTCATGACTTTTTAGCAAGCTGGAAGCTTGTCTTGTTGGTCTGGAAATTTTATCATGGAGGACTGTATGCCTAACACGCTAAGTAACCTTGAGGAACAAACAAGTGATTTCTACAGCATGGACGAGACCCGCATCACACCTGTTCAGCAGAATTCACCACCGAAGTATTTGGGTGTAGAAGCAAATAGAATGTTAACACCTCTGCAAACCATTCCAGAATTTGCAGAGACACTAGATCTTATGGAAATTGTAAGTTTGTATTCCTTGTTAAAAAGAAGTGTTTAATTGGGAATGTCAACTTACACAATATGCGTAAAATACTCTTAAAATTACTTATTTTGTATTTGTCTATAATTTCAAGTGATTTATTGCCTGTTTTAAAAGAATTGGGTTTTAAAATATTCAGTGTTTTATGGTTTTGTGAAAGACACGGGGAGAATAATTGAGTATATGGCTTGTGGAGGTAGAGGACCGATAGATTGGTTTGGACATCGTGAAGTAATCTTGGTTAAGCTTGCTTGTTTTGCATCTTGCCCCATAGGATCCAGTAGCATGGAGTGATACCTGTTTTGAGCTTTCCGAGGCTGTCATATCCCCTGTCAAGCCAGCTCCAGTAAAACTAATGCGGCTTCAACACAATGAAGGGGCTGCCGAGTGCCAGTATAATGTCGGTGTTATGCTGGATGGCAAAAACCACAGCAGCATCAGTGGGGATGAGGAAACAGTTTTTTCAACAACCTCAAACTTAACTAAGTTCAGCAATCCACCTACTATCCTGAGAAAGAAAAAGAGATTGCGTGTTGGGCAGTCCCCAGTTACTGATCTGAATGATGGCCTGTGTAATGATGCTGTCAGTGTTGCACTAAAGCGGACGCCAGTGAAAACACTACCCTTTTCTCCATCACAGGTGAGTGTATTGTTAAATACGGCTAAACATGAAGGCTGTGGTGGGTGGGTTATAACTTGTAAGTAGTTTCTTCCCTAGTAGTACATTGTAACCCAAATAAATACATCAAAAAACTTCTTAAAGCATTTGTGTAAGGGTAAATATCTTCAAAATATATCGTTAACCTGTATTTTGAAGGTTGGGGAGGGCAGCAGCAGCAGTGGCAACCTGTGTCTCAGCTTGCACTTTCTCATGCTAGTAATGGTTGATAGAGACCTTTTGTCTCTGTGACCTAATTAAGTAGTAGGGATTTTAAGAAGAAAATCAAGGTTTCAGCAATAAGTGTAAGTCAAGAATAGAGTATTGGGATTTGTCTTTCAGAAGTGTTGGGAAAAGTCTTCCAGATATATGTATGTAATTTTGGGGTTTTTGCTGTTTAGCACAATGGTGAAACTTTGTCATGTAAGATTGCTTTTTTTTCTTTTTTCCATCTTGTGCTTAGTTTTTCAACACTTGCTCTGGAAATGAACAATTTAACTTTGAAAATCCTGCATTTACGTCAACTCCAATCTGTGGGCAGAAAGTTCTTATTACGACTCCTCTACATAAGGAAATGACACCACAAGATCAAAAGGAAAATGTGGGGTAGGTTTATTACATTAAACATCTATCTGATGGTGTTATTAAATTAGAGTTTAAAACACATGGGGTAATGCTATGGTGATCTCAGTACTTTCAGATTCATGATGGTGATATCTGTTGTAAAAATTAAGGTATTTTAAAAATGTTTCTTAGATTAATTTCATTACACTGCTAATGATAAAATATTAAAATACTAAAACATTGAAATATTAAAATATTAAAATCTGTGTATGAATGCTTTTCTATGCTTGAATAGTTTTAGAACTCCCACAATGAGAAGATCTCTTTTGGGTTCAACACCAAGGACACCAACTCCTTTTAAAAATGCTTTGGCTGCTCAGGAAAAAAAGTATGGTCCCCTCAGACTTATGGTATGTGATGATACTGTTTCTTTTCTTCTTTGTTCAAGTCTAAATACCCTCTTGGTTTTGAGGTATTTTAAGCCTCAGTGTGATCTTAAAAAGCATTTTCTTATCCTAGAGAACAACTAGAATGTGAACCAAAAATGCTTTAGATTTGGTTGTTAGACTTGTATCCTTCAATGTAGTATGGAGGCATTGTCTTCTTGAATAGTAATGTGGTACATGAAATTGTTTGATCCACAGTAATCTTAAATGCATCAGTTTTATGAGTTGTTTTAAATTTGCCTACCCTTGCAAAGCCTTGCCACTGTATCTCTTACAAGGTGGTTGCATAATTGCGTGAGATTTTAATTTTAATACTTTAGGATTCTGTTTTTTCAAAAGAAAAATTGTAAGTCAGAGAATGAATGGGTGTGAGTTCTCCGGCTGGGTAATCTGCTAAGAGCAAGTTGCTGTAGATGAGTATGACTGACCTCATTATTTTAAACAACTTGCACATTTCACTTGAAAAACTACATTATCTTTGAATCCTCTGGACTGTGTAAGAGCTGAGTTGTTCCTTGGTTTTGGTTCTATAGTACTGAAACTAGGTCTTTATCACAGAGTGATAATCTTGAGTGATGTTTGCCATTTTCTTCATCCTATAGCCCAAAATTTTAGTATAGAAGTTCATGATCCTCTGATTCTTTTGGCTGTCACAGACTTGGTTGGTTGGTTGGTTGGGGTTTTTTTGGTTTTTTTTTTGTTTTGTTTTGTTGACTGTGGATAATGTTACCTTTTTTTGTTAGCTTGTTCCAAATGAATTCAATTTTTGTTCTCTTCCTAGCCTAGCTAAGGTATGTTAACGCATAATAACTTTCGGAATTCAGTAGACATATGCTTTTCAAGTTCTGAAAAAATTCCAGCCAATATATATTGACTACTTCTTTTCTGCAAACACAGAAGGTAGCTCAGACTTTGCCACAGGGCTTGGCACCATCTGTGTTACCCTATGGATTCACAGTCCCTCACTATGCAAATAGAGTGGTTTGGAATTCCTGTTTCTGTCCACTATTAACCTCCTGTTCAAAATCAAATTTTGAGGGCTTAAGGGAATTCTTCTCCTGTTGGTATACAAAGGAGCCATCTGTATGGCTTCTGTGAAATTCTGTACTGTACTTAGGACTATCAATGTCTCATTCGAAGATTTTTGTTAAAATTGGTATAAATTCTTTTCCCAACAACAGTTATACATTTCTAATACAGTTTTTTAGTATGTTTTTATGCACGTGTATATACATATATATGTGTTTATGTAGGTGTTTAGTATACATAAATTATTTTTACCCCTTTTATCTGTGGATAACCATTACTAATAAGTCCAAACAAGTAGTTTGTCTTCTTCAATGCTACCTTGCATTTTTGAGGCATGGTGTGCATGTATATGTTTCATCTGGCTAGAAATAATGTGCAGTAAAATGAACTTTAAAAAGTCTTCATAGCCTTGAAATGTAGCCCTGTGGTTTTTAACTACAGTAGCTTAGGTCCTTTCTTGCTAGGTTTTGCAAGGTCTCTTTTCTGGCCTACATTAGCTGAAATGAACGTTGCAAGAACTGGCAACTAATGGACTTGCTGTATTTTCTTCTTTAATTTTAATTAACCTTTAGTCGCAACCACTTGCTTTCTCGGAGGAAGACATTAGGGAAGTTTTGAAAGAGGAAACTGGAACAGATATATTTCCCAAGGAGGAAGATGACACTTTGTATAAAAACTGCAAGCAGGAGGTAATATGACAATAGTAATTTCAAATAGAGAATACCGTTTTTTAAATAATACATCACAATTTTTCTCTGCAAAATGTTTATTTCAGCACAACTTTTCTAAAAAAGTCAGAAAATCACTGGTCCTAGATTCACAGGAAAAAGAAGAGGTTGGGGCCCAGCGCTTGACAGAGGATAATAATTTAGATGTACAGGTAAGAATTAAACTAAGTGAAGAGCATCACTGGCAGCAGTCTTAATATGGAACTGTGTATCTTTTGTTCTGTCAACTAAAGTAAATTTTTGGATAGAAGCTGCTAGATTGATACATCTAGAAAGGGAAAAATACCTTCGGTTTGAAATACTATTTTAAGTACTTAAAAAAATTGGTGAACATGGGGCTTGAATTCATGCATGAATTTTTCCTTTCAGTCCTTCAGAGTAGGTAAAATAATGTGAATGCTTTACAGGTTTGTAGCAAAGCTGTTTCCGTGCTGGTTACCTATAAACTTCAGCATACACAGCATGCTGAAGCTCACTGTAATATACCGGAAAGATGATACTTGCTCCTGTGCTGTCCATGCTTGACAGTCTGGCAGACGTGTTCTGAAAATAGCTAATTGCATATTAGGCAGCATGTTTTTCCTGCTTCACATAGTAGGGGAATACTTTAAGAAATATCAAGCATGTAAAAGATGAAGTCTGTGTGCTTCCTCTGCCTAAAGGAATTTGAATACTTCTGCCTCAACAACCAAGACATGAAGAAATCAGATATGGGGCTATTTTGGTCCTTCTTTCCTTTAAAAAGAAGCTCAGTGATTTTTCAGTTGAGTAATTGAATATCTCAGTCTTTAGTCTTGTAGGAAAACTTTGTTCTAATGAGTTCTTAATGCATGTATGTGTTTAATTCTTAAAGAGTAAATGTCTGTGATTCTTGATTAGGTTTAATGCTTATGTTCAGGATGAAGGAGCCAAGGTCCTTAAAAAGACTGTGTAAGGTGCTTAAGTCATACTTCTTTCTAGCTGGTTTTCTAAATTCCCTTCTAAAGTGCCTCTTAGACTCTATGCCAAGTGTTGGTATGTGCCTGCTGAGTATTGGGTGCTCTGCCACCTGGTGGGATTGCCAGCTTCCCCAAGAACAGCTCTTGGGAGGAGCAGCAGTGCTTCAGCCATTCCAGTCATGACCAAAATGCCTGGTGTTTTCTTACTGATGTCTTGTTATGACATGGTATACTGTGTATCAGTGAGTCCAGTTTATTAAGATACACCATGGTGTTGTGGTCTGTTAAAGGCAGGGGACTGGGGAAAAGTTGATTTTCCTTCATTTTCACGAGGAATGCTGACACAACAGGAGAATTCACTCCTAGTAGGAGAGATAGTGATAGTATCTTATTTAAAAATGAAAAATATACCAGTCTTTCAGTAGAAATTGTGTCCATGTGATGGTAATTTAGGAATAAGTTCTGAGGTGGAATAAATACTTAAAGGTGATTTAATGCAGTTTAATGGGGTGTTTTTGTAAGAAAGTACTTATGCCCCTATTACTGTCATCTAATTTTTGGTCTTTAAATTGACATATTTTTGCATTCTACTTTTGTGAAGTGAAACTGGATTAGTAATTCTTCTGGAATGGTCCATCCAATGCTTATTTCAGTTTCTGCCCCTGAACTGATGTGTTCTTACTTTTTTGTCTCTAGTCTCTTTGTCCTTACTTTCACACAGATTGTCGTAGAAGTGAATTACAAGCTTTTTCCTTAAATACTGTTCTGTAGTTGCCACTATCAAATCTCAACAAAATGTTATCAGAGTAGTATGGCTTTAGAGTAAACTGTCTACTCAGTGACACCTAAAGCTGCTTGTTGTACTGTGCTTAGTATTGACTATGCATCCCAGTATGAACCAGGCTAGTTCTTCATATGCTGTCCATTACATTTTCTTTTCAGTTTCTTTCCTAGGATCTTCCTGATAGTACTTGCTTTATTTGTATTTAGGCTTCTCTGAACACAGCAGTTGAAGTCTTTTTGTATTAATTACTAATTATTATTCCTGTTCCCTACTCTCTTTTTTGTCAATAGTCAAAAAATGCATATACCACATCTTTATTAATGACACCATTGTTGGAAATACAGGACAACAGATGTAACCTGACATCAGAAAAACAGGATACAAATCCAGCAAACAAAGCAAATGCAGTAATTAAGAAGAAGCTGAATGCATGCGCTACAAAAAATGTCAAAATGGAGAAAGCTCTTCAGGTCTGGATGCAAAGAATTCTGTTAGTTCTGTTATTGGGTTAAAAAAGAAATTTTGTGTTGTTTTGTTTCTGTCTTGCGCTAATGTCTGGAATTGTTGAAATCAGTGATCCAGTTTCAGTCAGTGTTTCCATGATCCTTATTTCTTGTAAGTTGGTCATTTGTCCGCAAAATGTTTATTCGTAGCTAAGTTCTTTAAATATAACCCTGATGTTTCACACTTTGTTTCAGTGAAACAAACTGATGTTTCACTAAGACTTAGATTTGTGAGGGGAGGGGAAACCAGGGTAGGGGAGACCTACGAAACAGGTTTGGGTGCCCAAGACTAGGAGTGAGAAAACTTGACCTGGTGCAAACTAAACTTCTTTAGGACTTCAGTTTCTCAAATTTGTCCAATGCTTGCTCTTCGTAATAAGCCCAGTGGGATTCATTAAGCAGAGTTCATCCACTGGTTCTGTTTGGTAATTGTTCTTGTAACAGGCCTATTCTTGTACATCCGTATATTTCCCATACTGGTAAGACCATGGAACCTAGTTTTCCCTCTATGTATGTCCTGACCCCCAGCTTTAAGAAGAGATTCTTTAACCTGACTTTGTACCAATTCCAGTTTGTCCCATAGGGAGTTAATGTATAAAGTTTTTTCATCTTTTCAGAGTATCTACAGCTCTGTATTAATGAAAAAAAAAAAAAAAAAGTCGTGACACCTAGAGCCTGATCTTCCATATTCTACTTGATTGCTTTAACAATGACATTTTTAAGTACAGACACAACAGTATTTCTTTCTGATCTTTTCTTATGAGAAAGAACAACAAAGTTCATTTAATTGTGATATTAACATTTAAAAAAAATAGAAAAATTTCTTTTGCAGTGAATTGCAGCAAAGGTGAATACATCTTATCTGGCCCACAAGTATGGTCTTTAGAGTACTTAAAAGGGGAGTTTAGTCATAGTATACTCACAAATATTTGCATTGAGCCACCTTTTTTCTTTTTTCTCTTTCCCCAGAGAAATTCTCTCTCAGTTTTGTGGCCTCTCTAACCCTAAGTCCCTTCCCTGAATCAAGTTCTGCTGAATTTACATAGAAACTCAAACAGCTAATGTTCTTTGTGAATCTATGTGCGGAACTGATCCTTTGGATCAGTTTCTAGCTCAATGTGGGAGGGAGAGGAACTTGCATTCTTCATCATGCTACAATCAGCCAGTGTCAGGTCCAATTTGGAGCTGAAACGAATCAGCTCGAGATCCAGTACATCATGTGAAGGTGTAGGCTTTGCTTCATGGAAAAAGCAGGACTAGTAGCTTAATTGTTCTTCCATTCATCATTTTTATTCCCAATTCCTTTGCCATTTCTAATATATTCTCAAAAATCTGACCGTTCTTCCACAGCTGCTAACTGGTTCAGTAAAGTTCTTCACAACCTTCTTTTTCAGCTCCCAAATCATTCTACCTTCCTTGGTGTCTCCACACAGCTGTCAGTAATGTGTTTTTCTACCTGTTGAACTTAGCACATTTAAAGAGGAAGATATTAAAAGAGTTGATAACTTCCCTTTTATGTATTAATTGTTGAACTGGTTAGACTCTATTGAAGCATGTTTTTCATTTTGTGTGTTAGAACCTGAAGCATAACCCAGATGCACTGCTGGGGAACTGGATTAAGGGGTAGAGAGGGACCTTTGTCACAGGTTTTAGGTATTGTACTGTAGAACTGGATCCTTCTCAGTAAAGTATACTATTGCTAGGCTTTAATAATTTATTATTACTCTGAAACATTGTATGAGAATTGCTCAAGTATTTTAGTTTGTTAAAAGAACGTTTTTAATGGAAGTTTTTTTTATGCAGCCAAATCGTGACTGGGAGGCAGTTGTTTATGGAAAAACAGAAGACCAACTTATCATGACTGAACAAGCAAGAAGGTATCTGAGCACATACACAGCTACCAACAGCAATTCAAGGTCTCTGATACTGTGATGGTCACTGCAGCTGACAACCATCTCTTTCCATTGAAACTGAAACAATGTTGAAGGCGATTCCCCTGCGATACTTGGGAATTAAGTCTTTGGGAGAGTCTGCCAAGGGAAACCTTAAAGCTACCTTAAAGCTTCCTTTCTTCTTTTGACTGACAAAGAATAGACATTGAAGCTCTTACATTCTTTACGAAGGGATACTGCAAACAGTTCTGCAATGAATTTTTTAGATATTAAGAGTAACCCCCTAAAATATAAAGAAGGGTAAAATACATTGCAGTACTGACAACATACAGTTTTTAGGTCTATTTTTCATATTTATTCTTTTGACTTGCATCGCTTTTTTATCTGTTAGAGCATTTTCAATATAGAGTAGGTTTATAGGTTGTTACAGGTTTCCAAACAAGTGACATACATGACTGAATGTGCTTTTGCTTATGTAGCATTTTTCTAGTATATAAAGAAACACAATGGAAAGGAGTACAAAGGAAGGATAGAAAGTTGCACTACTAATTTTTTTGGTATGCTGCAAAACAATGAAATTAACTACAGTGTTAAATATATTTATTTGCAAATGGTACTAGAAGTAGGCAGAGGGGGGTGAATTAAGTTTAGTGTAAAGCATCAGTATTTTCTTCATAAATCTCTAAATGAGATGATTGTTGAATGTATTGTACAGTATGTAGGAACAAGGAAAATTTTGTAAATTGGAAAGGAGTCTGTTTTTATAATTTATTTCCATTTCAAAGCTTAAATGTAGATATTTATATGTATGCAGGTTGTCTAGAGGCCAATGTTGTTTCCTGTTAAAACAGCTAAAATGAAAAAAGGACAAGTTTAAAATGTATGAAATAGCAGAAGAATTACAGTGGTGAAGTGTAAAAATCTATACTGTATGTTACATCTACATAAAGTTTGCACTATAGCCCTAAAATCATGTTGGTCTGCAACATAATTACAAGGTATTCCTGTATTATACAGCAACTGTTCCTGTACCTTGTTTAAAAATATTTAGAAAGAAATGGTGGGGTGTTATATGCGACCGAGGAGTACTTTGTCCTGCATAGGAACTAAAAAAGAATGCATTTTCAATATATGTATTTTATTCTTTTTTTTTTTTTTTTTAAAGAAACTTGGCACCTTGGATCTCAAAACAATTATATCTGCACTTAACTTTGACCATTATATATTGACTAAATGTTTGAAGAGCAAAGAGAACATTCTTTTATTTATGAGAAAATCTTTGTCCTTATTTAAAGGTATACAGGTCACAACACTTGCTTTAGTTGCCTATTTTAGGTATTTGCACTTATTTTTTGTCTTTATTTTTGGTTTTGAAGGAATGTTTTGGTTTGCTTTTGTTGTAGAGATTTTTATGTAGTTAATTTCGAGCAAGTTATAATGGAGTGCTCTCAACAGATACTGACAGGTAAATAGAATTGTACACTGTAGTTTTAGTTTATTTATAATTCAAACACTCTTCCTCTCCACTCCTGGGTGTGCTGCTACAGATTGTGGCAGAATCGGCTTGCTGCTATGAGAGATGGAAAGAGCGAGCATCATATGCACTGTATGTAAAATTACATGAGGTCAGGTTCTCTAGTTAACTTTATGAGATCAACCAGTACTATGCAGGGTGTGGAAAGTGTTCCTAACACTTTAATATCAAAGATGGTAGAGAAGAATTAATTAATGGAGAATTTTAACATGTGATGAGTGGCACAAGGAAGGTAATGGGTTCTTAAACTTTTTTTAAAGCATCTCAAACCTTATACAATCCTTGTTTTTACGAGCTTTTTGATATTGGCTCTGATAGTAGTAGGCACAAACATTTTTGCAGTTTTTAATTCACATCAAAATTTTAAGGGGGGGCGGGAATCCTATTATAAGCAAGGGATCAGAAAATGCCCATCATGCCAGGATTACTCCTCACCTAGCAAAATTTAGAGGAGGCAATTGGAATTCTTGGCAGTACTAGATTTAGGTGTGCATTACCAGAATGGATTTAACAGCAACATGTAATGCTGGAGACAGCATTTAATCTACAAAAAATGAAATCAGACATTAAGACAGAATGACTATCTAGAATCTGGATGGTGTATTGAAGTAGAAATGGTATCATCAAATCTACCTATACCAAGTTTAAGCATAGATTTATGGTAAGTAGTAATAATTTGTGTTGGTATTGGTTGGATCGTTTAGTTAACTCCTACTTTGTTGCTTTAGCAGGAAGGTTTTAATCTTTCATATGTCAGGCATCTTATTACTTTTTGAATGTTGTGTGCATTTGCATTTCTTTCAGTTTATAGGTAAATTGTACATGCAGCAGCCAAACTTGCATGAAACCTAAATACATATTACACCATATTTTTGTTATAAGGTTTGACATAATGTGCAACAAATGCCTTGTTTATCTTAGTTTTTGTTGTACTACAGACTTTTCTTTCATGTAAGAGAATCTCACAATACAGACCGTGTTAATGTCAGAAATAAAGCATCTATGTACCAGGTTACTGTAAGTGTCTTTTGTTTGAAAACTGTAACGCTCAGTGCTCATTAAAGCAACGTGTAGGTATGTGTGCCTGTAGGTATGTGTGCCTGTGGAACTGCAAGAGACCTGTGTTTTCTGGACTGGGCAGAGACAGCAGGCATGGGAATCAGTGGGTTACACAGCAGGATGGAGTCCCTTGGCATCCCTCATTCCAACGTGCATATAAGCCTGCTTGTATCTGATTATCAGTATATTTTTGTCTCTCAAAGCTGTAACACAAATTTTTATGTATAGAAGACAATTTGAGGAATGAATGCTGATAGTGTAAAGGTTTTGTTACATTCCTTTCATTTGTAGGGTAGAAGTATTTTAATATGTGTGCCTGAGTCTTGGGAGGTAAATGCAAGTGTAAGGTGTGTAGTGTGATTTTATTTTTTTTCCTCCCCTAAAGCACTTATCACAAACATGTATTAATCTGAGTTAGTGTTAGACTTAAACTCTTATTTTAATAGGAACATGGGCATTCAATACAAATTTTCCATTTCTTTTCCCTGTTTTGTGACAATATAAATCACAATTAAGATAATCTGTTGAAGAGAAGAGGGACTAACACAAGCCAGTTCTTCTGAAATAGGTCCTGATAATTTGTATGATCTAGCTTTAAGCTGTATGAGCAAACTGTTGCAGGGGCTCTACTGGGTATTTGGCTGTCTTAGCCAGACCACTGTATGAGTAACCTGCAGACCTGCTCATATTTGTTTGCAAGTATGAAGTTTTCCATCACTTGGGACTGAGTAGAGCTTTTGTTTGTCTTGTGGCTGGCTTCAGATGTCTGAAATGGGGACAAAATGTAGGTAAAGGAAAGCAGTCTAATGATGCAGCAATTTTCATTTTAATGTGTTGACTTTCCTCAGTGAAACAAAGAGCAGATGGGCAGCCAGTAAGGCAGGTTTGGCAGGAACTACAATCCTAAGGTTTATCATATGAAAACTCTGGAAGCTTTTCTTATCGATCTGACTTTGACTTGGAAGAAATGGTCTTTAGGGATTGACTGGTGAGAATAATCCCAGTTCCTACTGCTGTTCATCAAATTTTACATGAGAATAATTCTACTAGATTTGCACCAAACTAAAACTGACCCAATGCTGTGAGTGAATCAAGCTTTGTGAAATAAGGGTTTTAATACTGAATATTAATGGACCAAGGTTACACCATACCTTTGACCAAGGCACACAATGCCAACAAAAATTTTGAAACCGAAATTGATTCTTGCATTTGGTTTTGTGACAAATACTCTGATAAAGGTTCAGTACCTAGGCAGAAAATACACTGATGTCTTCTAATGCTAGACTTCATTTAATTTTTTTTCATAAGTTTCTTTGACATTGGATAAGCTGAAGCTTTACAGGCTTAAATGCTTACTTTCATGAGGAAGCTGTGGACTATGGTTTCTGAGCCAGCAGAGCCAAAATATTGGTCCCTCTTGAGGCTACAGCATACTGGTCTGCATGGCTTCCCCGGGAGACAGCCAGCTTATCCCTCGAGTGGGTTGGATTCTTGCCCTGCAGCTGAAGGGAACAATGGGGTCCTTGTAGTTCTGCTAGCATGATGTATTGGAAGAACAGGTAAGCTTTGGACGTTTATATGCTATCTTACATTTTTGTATGAAGTAAAAATCTGAACACTCATACTCACTATATCACCTTAATGAAGAAACCACAGTAGTGCATTTTCTGTTTGCATCTAGAGTAAGAGGTGTGCAATATGGCATTCTTCAGTTTCGGCTGCTGTTAGTGGTGTGATTCTTTTTTAATTTCATTTTCTTTTTGCTTCATTGCTGTGTGTGTTTTTTGTGAAGTGCAGAACTGAAAGGAGCCCTCTGAGATTGCCCAGTGTTGGGCTGTATCACCCCAGTGATGCAGTTGCTATTGCAATGGGAGTTCTATCTACCTGCTACTACATTTTACAGAAATTGCAGGTTCTAATTTGGGTTTATTTTCAGAGTCCTTTGGATTATTTACCTGACCTCTGATTTCCTGTGTCATCACACCCTCTGATTACAGAGAGAATGGATGTTAATGGCCTTAGTTCAAGCAAGATGGGAATGGGCTGTGTATTGGCTGGCAGTGATGGACATGTGTCAATGTCCCATGTCATAGTCTGAAGGGAAGGGATGCTTTTCTCTTTGGGAGAGGAAGAATTCTGCTTACTCTGCGTTTACTTCCTTGCCCACCATTGGTCTGTTAGTTGGTCGTAGTTACTCCTTGTAAAAGTGCTGTTTGGTGGTTGCACAACCATCAGAGCTTCAGAGCACCTCTTAGAGTGTTGTGCACTCTGCTTCGAAACGGTCTGTCTCATAGGTTGAGGAATATTTGCTCAGCTTTCCGAGGGTGTCAAGTTCTTACACCAGTAGGCACATACAAAACAATAAATAAATAAAAAACATTAAATAAAAAACAATTAAAAATTACCAATAGGACATACCGGTAGAGCAAAGAAAACTCAGAGAAAAGTGCTTAGTGCAAGATTGCTCATAACAGTCAGAAGGCGTTTAGGAACTGTCTTGAACAGCACGACCTGTGCCTACAGGTTAGGTGGAAAGACAGAGTTTGGAAAAGGAATCAGCTTTGTACACTGGAGCAGCTGAGTATGCGCTTCCATGTGTATGCAGGGATGACTTGGTTCGCGCTCATCTCAAAGCTGAGTGCCGTGCGGGCGGAGAGCGTCCTTGTTCGCCTCCTTCTCATGCTCGCAAGCGAGTGTTTGTGGCAACTCGGTGTCCGAGAGGACTCGCCCCGGCGCCGGGGCAGGGGCTGCGCCGCCCAGCGAAGGGGAAGCGTGAGCTGGGCCGAATAGCCGGATAAATCAGCCGCCGGCAATTTACAAATGAATGCCACGTTCTCCTCAGCCATACGGAAACGGGGGGATCAGCGGTGTCTGGAGGGACCGTGTCACCAGAAGTAGGCCAGTTTGTGCGTCGTCCTGCGCTGGCAAACGGCCAGGCTTTGTGTGCTCCAGACACCAGATGGGAAGCAATTATGAGTGTGACAAGCAGGTCATCTGGCAGACACTCTGTGGACCTGCTGCTGCATAATTTTTGGCGGGAAGAGGAGAGTTTTTTCTTTTCTTTCCCCTGCTCACCGCCCCCACCCTTCCTCTTCTTTTTGTTGTTGTTATTGTTAATACAGCATCTCCTTTAGCAAACTTTCAGTGACTGGGTATGGAGCATCCTGTGTTTGCTGAGCTGATGTTCCTTTTGTGCCTTGTGATGAGCACTCTGGAGTGCAAGCATTTTCCCCTGGGCCAACAGTAAGCGATGGCTATGCTTGTGTTTGTACATTATGTAGTTTGCAAATACCGGCCTGCAGTGCTGGCACCAATGTTTTAACCACTTGGCCAGCTTCTGGGGCAGAAGACTTCCAGTGCAGAACAGGAGAATGAGGGAGCCTGGAAGCTCCCACAGCATGTCCAACAGTGAGAGAGAAATTTCCAACCTCCCTGTAGGGCCAGGTGGAGGGGTTGGACCTTTTGGCAGCTGGGGCCAACATGGGACATCATTGGTTTGTCCTTTGACCATAGTCAGTGGCCTGTGAAAGAGGAGTTTTGCAAACACGGACAAATCAGCTTAGCTGGCTCCAGCTGAGTGTGACAATGCAGCCCCTCTGCAAAGAGCCTGTTGCTAATTGCATTGGGCAAATGTGCAAAACATATTACATCTTCCATTGCTTTTGTCTGTCTGGCTGGGGGAAAATGGCAAACATGGTCTGGGTCACCCGAGGTCACCCTTTTCAGGGCACAGTGGAGGCAGCAAGAGTCGGAGCAGACGCAGGGGCTCCATTGGTCCTGGCCCCGGAGAGGAGAGTCAGGGCTGGCTGGCAGCAGATGCCTCTCTCCCCGCAGAGCTCCTGAGGAGCTTGGTGACAATGTGTGGCGTCTGACTCCCTGCCTCAGCAGCGGCTCAGGAGCAAACATGGGTATAAACAACATGTCAGGGGGAATTTCTCTTCAACTTAAGTGCTCCCATCTCACGCGTATAGTGAATAGTCCTCCACCACATGTCTGTAAATAGCTGCAGAATTTGAATTCTCTGGAAATCATGTTCATTAGAGCTTTTAGGTGCAGAGTCTCGGTTTAGCTCATGACAGATGCTGTCAGCAGTATTATGGATGGTCCTGTGCAGGGCTGAAAGTTGGACTCAATGATCCTTGTGGGGCCCTTTCAACTCAGCATATTCTGTGGTTTTGTAATGTTTTCTGGTAGTAAACATTCGCCCAGGAGTCATTAGGGTCTGTGTTTACAACCCAGCCTGGCCCTGTGTGGCTTAGCATTGTGTTCTTTGCCCTTGGGGAAGGCAGGAGTAAGCATGCATGTTTCTCTTCAGCTTTAAATGAGCAGGTAACAGCAAGGTAAGAAGAGAAATGTTGCCCTGAGGAGAATTAGTGGTTGCAAGAGCAATTTCAGGGAAGAAGAACCTGCAGCCTCTAATCCTGTTCATCTTCCCATGGTTCAGTGCCAGGCTCTATGATAAGGATGTGTGAGTGCCCCAGTTTCAGCCCACCTCCCTGCCCCATAGCAGCTCAGCTCTGCATGTGGACAAGCACTGGATCTGGCTGTCAGCAGCAGTCCTTGTCTACCTCATCCTTCTATGTCCTTTAAACTCCATTGCTAGAGACCGCTTGCATTCATAGCAAAGGCATGCTCTGCCAAGGTGCTTGGAGCCAGCTCTGCTTAAACAGTGAAAAATCCAAATTATTTAAAAAAAGGTTGAAAAAAATTCACCATGATGGTGAATTGCAAGGTCTGACTGTGGCACGATGGGAGAAAAAGATAATGCTAATTTAGTTGAAATCTGTAGAGCTAAGTGAGCAGGACCACCTTGAGTGCCCACACATTTCTGTGTCTACTGAGTGCTGATATTTAATATCATGAAGTTTGGAGATGAACCCACATGCACACACCCCTAAAGTTCAGGTGGTGGCTGGACCAAAGCACTTGGCATTGTACCCTGGTGACTTTTTTCCCATTAGACTATATTTTTAGTTTTTAAACTTAATTTTTAAAATTTTATTTCATTTTTAATTTAAAATCTGAGAGATCATTTGGGAGATGATTGGGGGCAGAATATTTTCAGGCAGAGTTTATTGCAATTTTTTGTCTCACAAAGAGTGTGATGGCAGGATAGAAGTGAGCACATTGTAGCATAAAGCTTATGGACAACAGTTTTTCTTGTGTGCATAAACCCAGAACAGAAAGTCTTTCTGGCTCTTTACTGAACATGAATGAAGCTATTGGCTAGTGATTTACTTAAGCAATATGACAGCTGCAAAGCAGGTGGAACATAGATCTTGGAGGGAAGAAAGAACTTCAGACACTTCAATAGCTTTACTCTATAGCAGTGACCTTCATTTGCTGGGTTAGTTGTCAGACTTGTTCCCTGCTCTGGATGCCTTGCTGTGACCTCATACCTAGCACCTGTCAGGTGACGATGCCAAAAGCTCTGAGTGAGAAAGGGGTTTGGTTCTGAAAGTCTGGTGAAGGTTTGAAATGAACTGGAGAGGTGAGGGATGCAGGCACTGCCTCGACCCTGTGCTGCTCAGTCTGTCCCAGCAGTATTCAGGGGCACACAGGTGCTCTGACAGATCTCGCCTGGAGCCCGTGCAGGGGAAAACTCGAAAATAGTTAGTTTTCACTTTTAAAAGTGGTTTGAATCCACACCTGGATGCCTTATAGCACTGGAAGGTGTTGAAGCATTTTTGGGGAAGGGGAATATTTTTCTTATCACATTACACTGTGTGAAATGTTTTCTGTGAGGAAATTTATTAACCAGACCGTACACCGAGAACCAGCGGAGGTTTGTGCCACCTAAATAAAACATAGTCAGAGACTCAGAGCAGGCTGTTCACAAGGGTGCAAACACAAGGGCAGCTTTTGGTGTGCTGTCCCTGCCCTGCAGCATGTGGTACACAAGCAACCCCAGTGTCCTGAGGTGCAGTGCTACCAGTCTGGAGTGGCGGTGACAGGCACTCCCTTACTCAGCTATGTGCAGCCTAAGGTGTCCAGCTATCCTGGATGTTTATGGAACAGCAATAGAATAGCTTTGCATAGCACTGTTTCCAACATATGATGGAAGTCCTTTCCTTTCCCAGTGTGTGACATCTGCCAGGACTCCATGCCTGCTCTGGTTATGAAGATGTAGAAACTTGGATAGAATAGCTGTGTGCATTTGCCCTGATTAGGTGGACTTTGGGCTATTTTCTCTTGGGGAATGAAAGGAAATGAAGCAGTTGCTTTTGCAGCGGGTGGTGGTGGTTTGTGGTAGGGTTGCTGGCCGGGAGAGGGTGAAGTTGGATGTCCCCTGGCTCGGTGCCACAGCAGGACACTGCTACACTGTCATTTGGGAGCGGGTGTTGCGCCACAGGGGAAAGTGTGTGTGTGACAGTGGGTGGTTTTGTACAACACCTACCCTTTATGTAGCAAGTGTGAGGTAAAATCTCCTTGATCAAGTGAGGTGTTTCTCTGTAAGGCAGCTGTTGTGCCCTGTGTCGCAGAGCGCCGTTGCAGGGCTCGTGCATGTGCTACTTTCTCTCTGAAATAAGCTGCTTAAACTAACAGCCCTCTGGCTGGGAGCACAACTAGATGCTGAGGAGATGACTTGGGAGTTTTCATTCTGTTGTGGATTCTGTGGCAGAACTGCTAGAGGAGTTTTGGTGCTGACCTGATGATTTCTAGAGACAAAAGTGATTGCTGTAACTGGCTGACCTGACCATTGCATAAAACTGGCTCCATAATCTCATTTATCTCTAACTTCATGCCAAACATCTGTTAAATAGTCTATTATGATGCACCAAAAAAGAGATTAGAGGGCAGAGGGGTTTTTAGCATTTGTCAGATCCTGGAATAAGGAAGTGTTCAAATTGCCCTGTGTTCTTTCCAAAAACATTTCTCCTCGTGGAAAGTATCAGGTCCAAAACTGAGCAACTAAACACAGACTGTGCTGAGGTTTGCCCTGCTGGGTCCCTTTTGTGAAGGCAAGTGTTCTCCTTTGGCATGAAGTGAGCCCCCTCCTCTGGAGCCTGTGGAGAAGGCTTCCATGGCAGCAGGGCACAGTCCCAGAGGTTAGGACTGGTCAGAGGCTCCTTCAGCATTTTGGTGACAGCATCATGTGCTGGCTTTGTGTTTCAGGTGAACTACTGAAAACCGAGCAGTTCATGGGCCATCAGGAGCTGTGTGTTAACTTTATGCCTGTTCTGAGTTTTGAAACTTACTTTTCCCCATCTTATATTAACAGTCATTGATGAAGTTTTCAGCTCAGTGGCTGTGATGCAATTCTGTGACTTTATAAATACATGTAGGTTCATCACAGCAGAGCAGTTTTTTTACTCTATTTTTAGGCACTTGGATTAGCTGGAGTAGATTTTTATTTTGTTGATGTCTGCTTTTACTAAGCCTTTAAATATCTTGCAGAACAGCAATTTGCACGCTTGTAAATACCAACACTCTCCTGAGAGAAATGCAGGCATTTATGAGTCAGAAGATGATGGTGCCAGCCAGGTTAGCTGGTGACATAGGGAGAGGTGTGAAGATGGAGCCTGTGTCTGAGAAAAGCAGCATTTACCTCTGCACACCTGGGAGGTTGCCTGCCTCTTCTCCATTAGAGGACACCCAGAAAGGAAGGGCAGAGTTTTCCCAACCTCTGGAAAGAACATCCACCACCCTCCCACATCTCTGCAGAGTTTCTTAGGGATGACACACCCCCAAAACCTTGTTATAGACCTGGACAACCCTGTGGGGTGACCTGAAGGCTGAGAAAATCTGTGAAGCTGACTTGGTGTCAGAGGCGTGCTGTGTCAGGATGATGCTGGTGTGTGATGTTTGCACTGGTAATTCACACAATACTCCAGATGCCTGCTGGGGGCTGCTGTGTAGTGGCAAGCCTGCTGTAAGCCAGTTATTCATGGCTGAAAACAAGAGTTGTGTGAATAAGCCATTTCTCTTGCTTTTGCACAAAGGTTGTTATCAGCTGGAACGTGCAATCTTCCTCTTTACCCTGCTATCTGTACAGAGCTGCTGGTGCCAGGTTTAGTGACGGGACTGGGTGAGGAGTGGTTTATCTGACTCTTTATTGATGGGGCTGAGGCTACTGATCTCCACAATGCTTGGATTTGGGGGGTTTCCATCTCTACTGATCATGCTGGTTAAGCTTTCCTTACATGAGTGCCTTCAGGTCAGCAGTAGGAAGGTATTTTTAACCCCGGCAGCTGAAGCTGAGGGCATGGGCTGCAGAGAGGCCCTCGATGTGTCCAGCTGCTGTGGCTGGTGTGCAAATGGGGGCAGACCCTGTTCCACATGTTTGCCACAACAGATGTGCGAGCACTGCCCTGACCTGTCCTCCCTGGCATGAGGAGACACGGGGGGCTGGCTGTGGCATGGTTGGGAATGTTGAGAGCCACAGAGGAAGGCAGAATGGGCCGAGTCCTTCTGCTCCTCAGGGTCCCTGGGAATGGCTGAACAAGCATGGATGTTTCCCACTCCTTACCCACAGGGAGCATTGACATGGGCAAACCGTGTGCTGGAGTGGTGGCAACCAGACCGTAGCTGGGCTTTTGCAAAGCTGGGGCGACTCCTCTCTCGCACTAATTTCTTTAGGTGGTGAAGATCAGGGAAGGAAGGATTACCTGAGGCACTGCACATCCACTGAGCATCTCTGCTTTCCACATGGAGACCCTGTGTCTGGTGAGAACCTTGTGCCTGGCTCCAAAACAGCCTCACAGCCAGGTGTCAGCTGAGGTGGGTGCAACAGTCATAAAAAAAAGGTCCCCTTGCAAACCTCCAGGATGCAACCTTCATTCACAGCCTTGCCTGCCCCACATCACCTTTGCACAGACCTTTGTCTTTGCTGCATGTGGCTGGTGCACTGAGGCACAGAAGCCCAGCATGTCAGCCACTGGGAATGTCCATGTCAAAGAGTTCGTCCACGGAGGAAAATTATTTGAGCTTTATTTATTTTTCTTTTTTCTCTCCCTAGAATGTTTGTGTCTATTCAGCTAATGGGATGACCCGCTTCCAGTACGTTGTTGTCAGCTAAATAACTTGGTATTTCTATTTGCAAATAATTTTAAAAAATTGTTAGCCAGGCTTGGATTTTTATATATTGCAATTGAGACTAAATGAATAGACATTGTAAGATCTGAAAGTTGAACACCATTTATAAGGGTTCATTATAGATAAGTAATGTGAAACCTGATCTGGACTATAGCCTCCAGTTCTTGGGCCCTGTAACATAAGAAAGATTTGAATGTGCTGGAGCAAGTACGGAGGAGGATCATGAAGACGCTCGGAAGGCTGGAGCACCTCTGCTATGGAGAGAGGCTGAGAGAGTTGGGGCTGCTCAGCCTGGAGAAGCAAAGTCACCTGGGAGACCTTAGAGCAGCATTCCAGTACCTAAAGGGAACTACAAGAGAGCTGAAGAGGGACTTTTGACAAGGGCATGTAGAGATAGGACAATGGGGAATGCCTTTAAACTGAAATAGGGTAGGTTTAGATTACATATTATGAAGAAATTATTCACTGTGGGTATAGTGAGGCACAGAACAGGTTGCCCAGAGAGGTTGTGGATGCCCCATCCCTGGAGAAGTTCAAAGTCAGGTTGGTTTTTACCAACCTGGTCCAGTGGAAGGTGTCCCTGGCCATGACAGGGGCTTGGAACTAGGTGATCTTTAAGGTCACTGCCAAAGTGGACTATAATTTCTGACGATTTTGCTATGTATACAGTGGTCCTTGCTACTCAGGCAACAGCTTTGATGGAGAGACTGTTGTTTCCTGAGCCCCACCTTTGCTTGTGCTGGCACATCACAGGCAGAGGGTTTGGTTTCGCAGTGTCAGCTCCCGACACGGCTTCACCCAGGGCTCACTTCACACAAAAGTGCCTTGTCAGACACAGGGGTGAAGAACTCTGCATGCTGCAGGGGCCTTTGCATGTCTCTTCTGCTTTATGGTCCAGTGAACCCCATCCTCCCCAAAAAAGGGAGCATCAGACAAATAGATTGTGTGCTGCCTCTTGCTGTTTCACTGCTATGCAAAATGTGACGGCTCAGTAGGAAAATATCAGTCTAAAATAAGGCAGAGACAAATGTTAGGCAGGTGAATCTGCCAGGAGGTCTGATGTGGTGAAACACCTGGCTGGGACTGACGGCTGCCAGCAAGTGTCTGCACAGATCTGCCACCTTTGGGCCATCTCTGAGGCCCTGTACTACTCCACAGAGCTTGTTAATTAAAAGCTGTTAAATATGATGTCTCTTTTAGTAGGGACCCCAACCTGATGGCTAAGAAGAGGCACATCATTCACACTGTTTCCATTTAATCCTGAATAGTTCCCTTTTGAACTTGACTCTGGAAGTTTTCTGGGCCTTCAACTAACTGAATTAAGTATTCTACTCCTTTTTTTCCTTCTAAACACTTCAGATTTTGTATTAGTGATTTGTGTGCCCATATATTTAAATAAGAGTTCTGCCACTTAAAAGAAATTTTGAATACCGCGTAGCTTAGGGTTAGGGTTGAGAGAGTCAAAGAACCTACAGCTCCAGGAACACTGGGGCTGGAAAAGGCATGCCAAGGTGATCCCAGCAGAGTCCCAACAATGCTGCTCCTACATCTTTCTAATCTGCACCACCCATGGCGATGGGGACCTCAGCCCCAGTGACAAGATGCCCTGAGGGTTAGGTTTGGGCTTCAGAGATCTGCAGAGCCCACAGCTGCAGGGACACTGGCACTCGGAAAGGTATTGCAAGGGCACCAGGGCAGGGTGCCACCATTGCCAACTCCACACTCTTTAATCTGTGCCACTTATGGCAATGAGGACCTCTGGCCCAGTGTCAAGCTGCCGTTAGGGTTGGGGTTGAGAGAGTCAAAGAGCCTACAGCTCCAGGAACACCGGGGCTGGAAAAGGCATGCCAAGGTGATCCCAGCAGGGCCTCAACATTGCTGCTGCTACATCTTTCTAACCTGCACCTGTTTATTCCGAGATTTCACACAGGATTCCTCACCCTACCAGTCATGTTTGATGGGAGCACCCACTCACGAGACAGGAGATTTGGTCACAAGGTTGGCAGAAGGGAATCTCTCAAACTAATGGATGGTCTCCCCTGGACATGTTAGAAGAGGTGGCATTACAATGGCTGGACAAAATGTCTGAGAAACCAAGTGCAGAGAAGTGTAATATGAGCCTGAGTGCACCCCTTTAATCGACCTAGGTGGGGAAGCAAGTGGCTAAACACACCAAAGCAGGAAACTGAAAGCTCCGCTCCCTTTAGGTGCACGGGGGAGTGGAGGCTCAATTTATGATGGACAGCTCACTGATAATGGAGACATCTATCGATGGTAGCTCCCAGACTCAAAAACCAATTGCTAACATTTTTAGTGGCCACTGGGGCTCAGATATCAGCCCTGACTGAACAGGATCCCACCACTTGAGGAGCTGTCCCTTCCAAACAGCCCTTGCTTGTCGTGAGTGTGTTAGGGGTGTCACAACCAGTAACTACCACTTCAGTTAGCCTTGTGTTACTGGGAGAAGAAGCTACCCTAACTGTTACCTTGGCAGCAGGAGACTTCCCTTTAAGCTTACTGGGACTGGATGATTTGAAGGGGAGAAGTTGGCATGACGATCTGAGGTGGAAGTGGTCCTTTGGTACCAACAACCACAAAGTTAGACTTTTGCAGATGGCCCCAAAACTTCTCCCTTCAAAACTAACAAATGTCAAACCCTATCCACTGCCCTTGGGGGCCTGGGGAGCAATTGCCCCTGTCCTAGAGGACTTGAAAAATTGGAAATTTTTATCCCTGCTCACTCAGTTTCCAGTTTCCCAGTATGGCCAGTGCAAAAACCAAATAATAAGTGGAGATTAACTGTAGACTATAGCTGCCTCAGTGCTGACACAGACCCCTTAACAGCAGCCACACCAAACATCACTGAACTCACAGCCACCATCCAGGAACAGGCACATAGGGGCATGGCCACTATTGATATTAAAGGCATGTTTTTTACGGTGCCATTGCAGCCAGGGGATTGAGATCGGTTTACCTTTGTGTATGGTGGCAACCATATACTTTTTCTAGGCTTACTCAGGGGAACAAGCATTCACCCACCTTAGCTCACCATGCACTGCCCAAAAGAATTAGAAAACATACCAGTAGAAGAGGGAGTGAAAGTTTACCGGTACATTGATGACATACTCATAGGAGGTAACCCTAAGGAGAAGGTTAGGACTACCCAGAATAACATCATTACTCACCTCGAAGGTTTAGGGTTTAGCTGCTCACTTATGAATCATCTGTGGAGTTAATGTTGAGATTTTAAAAACTTCGTGTAGATAATTGTGTCTATTTGACATCTATATTGTTTGTAGAGTTTCTTGGCAGGGGTCTCATCTGAGAAATCTGACTTGTTTCAATTTTGTGTGTGCAAGTTCTGATATTGCAACTTTTCTGACTGGGTAACTAACAGAAGTAAAATTATTCTGCTGATGTCAGTGTTTGAGTAGAAGTATTTTCTGTATAAAGTGTGTGGTATTCCCTCAAACAGTGATGTGTCTGTGATTGACTCTTCTGGCAACCCTGCTTACTACAGGACCTGTAAAGTGAGAGCAAAAGGGGAAGAAGGGCGAGCAAGTCCTATCTGAGATGGTTTTTTTCATGCATCAGCAGGAATTATTTTATATATTAGCTTAGCCTAAATTCACTACAGTTTATTTAAATAAAGTGGTATGCAAAGTAATTATGCATATTTTAGTAAGTAACTCTATCACAAAGATGGTTTTGAAATGGTGAGGAGAAATTAGAAACCTTTTTTTGGGGAGGGAAATGAATTATAAATGGCTGTAAGTGGACGGTCATCATGCACTCCTCCTGTCAGGTTGGTTCCCTAGTCAGTCTCTAGTTCTGGGGAACACTAAATTATAAATTGACATGAAATATGTCTGAAAAATGCATCTTCTCACAGATATTATAAATTATGACAACAAGCTTGTGTCTGGTAGTGCCAGAGGTGATGTTTTCAGCTGCACAGTTAACAACTTCTGTCTGTGGTGGAAAAATGGTACAGTTCACTTATTTTTGTAATCACTAGTTCACATTCTTCTAATGGTGTGCTGGAGTCAACCCAACATAGGTTTCTGTACTTCTTCATCTGGAAAATATATTGCATGTCCACATCCTCTTCCATACTCATGCTGGTATTTTTAATGCACAGCTAAAGATCAGTTTCACAGGTCACTCACAGGTGAGTTCCCAGCAGAGGCCAGGTCCTGGAAAAAAGCTGTGCCAGATCCTGTGGTGTGGACACTCACCGAGAGGACACTGCCTGGCTGCTCATACTAAACACAGATGGTGTCTGTCATGGAAGGGCCAGAAATGTGACAACTTTTCACCACAGCTGTGTGCGTATGGGCAGTGTGGCAGGCAGGGAACAAGTCATCCTCTAAGGGAGAGCTGTGACGTCTGGGTTGGTGGGCCATAACAACACCATATGCTTTTTTCCTTGTATCCTGAATTCTTTCCACTTGCAGTCCTGAGTCATCTTCCCTAGGCTGGGCTCCTGCAGTCCTGTGCCATCCATCTCAGTTTGGGCCGTGGTTCAGCAG
The DNA here is from genome assembly GCA_013390045.1 of Picathartes gymnocephalus. Lineage (NCBI taxonomy): Eukaryota > Metazoa > Chordata > Aves > Passeriformes > Picathartidae > Picathartes > Picathartes gymnocephalus. The sequence continues at coordinate 117,243 of WEKY01008148.1, forward strand.
CAGCTCTCCAAATTTAGGTTTTGTGTTTGAGTAAGTTCAGTGAATTTGTTGACAACTCAATGGTTTTATTCTCTACCAGAACCTTAAGTACCTTTCAGGAGTCTCTGTCTTGGCACTCTTATTTGAGGGAGGGAGGTGATGTAAATGTGTCTGGGATGTGCTTGAGGTCAGGTGTGTGAAGGTGTATCTGATTTCTAGCTGCTGATAGCGCCAGGGCTTTTCTCTGCACGTCTGATAACAAAATGGTTCTACCACCTGCACAGTACTGGAGCTGCTCACAAACACACTTTCAGGCTGTGGAGAACAAAGTTTGTGTTCTTTGCTATCAGTTGTCCACCCTTTTTCAGTACCATACACCCTCCTTTACTTCCCACTAAATGCTTTCCAAAAACTCTTAAGTCGCTGAGTCCCATATGTTACCACATGCTACTTGTTTATTTTGTTGGTTTTTTTTAAGAATAGAACGTACTTTTAAATCAATAAAATAGATATCTACTACAATACAAAAAATCTCCACAGCAGTTCTTGGAATACAAGGAAATTAAATATGCTTCTTGTAAATAGCTCCTTCTTTTGTAGACCCAAATTATAAATTAAATAAATAAGAAAAACATAAATACACATGTCAAGATACAGCAATTATTAAAAAGAAATATTTATAATCTCCACCTCCATCCTCATACTGCTTAAAGCTATTAATTAACAAATTAAACACTACTACTACACTGCAACTTTCTGAACAAACAAAACTCTTGCTGCCCTGGTCTGTGTTTGTGTGCTTTATGGACAATGTTAGCTACAAGGGCAGGTACCACAAATACTCACTCTCTTAATTACACCTGTTTCAGCAAATGGACTTTTCCCTGTGTGTCCATCATCCTTATTTTTGCTTTGTTTAGAAAATGAGACCAAAAAAGGGAGTCAGTGATAGCTGTTCTCCCTACTCTTTGAATGCATGTACTGCTATGCAAGGGAGCAGTCCCACTGAAATTGCTAGGTTTACCTATATGTGTGAAAATACACATATGAGTGTCTGGCAGGATTTCTATGGGCTGAGGATGGGGCTGGAGTGTGGTTGGTGATAGTTGTCAAAGGTGTTTCAGGAAACCCTTGACCATGGCTCCAGCTTGGTTCAGTCATAGAGGACCTGATGTTGGCAGGGTCAGGGTGCACAGACTATTGCACAGGATCAGTGTGTCAGGCTCTAATTTAAAGGTGAGAAACCTGCTCTGGTGCTGCTGGGGGGAGCAGCCTTCAGTGAGTGTCAGCATTGCTCCTGCATGCTGGGGCAGAGAACACAGGGTCGATACTGGGTCACCACTGCCAGCATGTGGTTCACAAGGAACTGTGTTCTCCTTCTTTCCCAGGAGCAAGAAATAAAAGCTGGAGAGCAGATCATCCCTGTCTCGGGCTGCTGGGCCAGAGAAGGTCTTTTACGTTTGGTAATGAGGAGGGAGAGTCTCTGTGATTCCTAGGTGCAAAGTTGTCCTCTGACAAGTTGAGCACCTGTGAAGGAGGAGCCTGTGACCGAAGCAGCGATGGACAGCTGAACAGGAGGGCTGACAGAGGTGTTTATGAAGGTGTAGTGCCTCTCTCTCCTTGGCGGACTCTGGACTGAGTCTGCCATGACTCTTGGCTCCAGCAGTATGAAAAGCCACAGTACCTTTTTAAGTAAGAACTTCCATCCCCATCCTACTACCATTTCCACCATGCCCAGGCCGAAATAGGCTTTCCCTGCCGCCCTCCTTGCAGCCATCAAGACCATAAAGCTGCTGGGCTGCTCCATTTGTTTTCCCATCCCATGAACTTTGGTTGCCCAGGCTGTTAAGCTGCAAACCTTTCCTGTGTGCTGCTCCACCCTGCTCAACACAAAGCCAGAAATCCTGGCTGCCTTTTCCTCCCATCCAGGTGGTCCCTTGGTACTCCTGAGCTGGTGACCCCCGAGCAGGGCCAGCTGCCCCCTCACTACCGTGGCACTGGCTGTGATGGCATCTCAATGCATTCCACTGCCCTGGCTGCAGGCAAGCAAGTTTCAGATGGGAGCTCCTTCCCTCTGCTGCTGTAACAGAGTAAGACTTTTATTTTTAATTCATGCTTTGGTGCACTGGTGGTTAGATTAGAGGTCATCATTACTATGAACAACAGGAGATACGCCTCCCCCAAGCTCTATATTTAAAGTTCTGTATTTAGGGAAACCAATGTTTTTTATAAAAACTAGGAGAGCACTCACAGAAGGCAAGTATTGCTCATGACTAATATAATATTGTCCATAACAGTGGTGAAAACTTTTTTTTGTGAAGCTGTTTTGTTCTTTTTTGAGAGAAAAACCGAAGGCAAACTGACCAGCTATGTCAAAATCAAAAAAAAAAAAAAAAAGAGTTTTTTTTAACAGCAGATTCCATTAAATTCATCTATTCATAAGCACAGGTCTCTTACATGCAAATATCTCATACTTAGTCACGTAGTTGCACCATTTACATAGTTTCCTTCCTCTTAGTAATTTGTGCACTTAATGTAATATCCTCTACCACATCGGTAAAGGATAAATTGCTGACTACCGTTTCACTTATACATGGGTTCTGTGGCAGAAAGTATCCCTTGAGGTTATCCTGTTGCTCATAGTTTGATCTGGCAGGACACCTTAAAGCACAAATCACTTGTCACATAGCAAAGTTTGGTATATATATTTGCAAATTTGCCCAATCCTGGCCCATTGCTTTAGAATTTTTGCATCTTTTACTCCTGCCTTGAAACATCAAAACTGAAGGAAAAAAGATGTTCAGCATGTGTCATTCAGCCAAGCATATCGCAAGATGAGGTTTTTATCTCATGATATGAGAGGGGAAAGACAACAAGCAGTGGTGCAAAACAAGTAGATCCCTGGGATTTAATGGCACTCTGTAATCAATCTTGCCTTGCAGGAATACACAAACCTCTTTGTAGGCTTTTCTTGTTACAAGTCCGAGCTCATTCAGACAGGACATAGAAAATGGTGAATGGGTCAGCAGTAGTCTCAGCATCGAGTCAAGATGTAAATCTAGTGGGATAGCTGGGATTTTAGTGTAATGCAACAAGCAAAGGCCATCGAGTTCCATCACATTCACCATTTTTACCTTTGTTAGCCTTTCTCCCACTGTTCTGAGGCAATGGCATCAAGTAATAAAAAGGATATCATTTTCCTGGATGAGCTGTGCTGTGTCTGTTCCCTCATTGATCCTAAAGCACCTTGTCCTGCTAAAGGACCTTCTGCCTTTCCAGGTGATGCTGAGCCTTATCAGTCCGCCTCAAAGGCACTGTTTGTTGCTCCCAGGTACTCTGACTTCTTCTTGTGCTTCATCCACATCTTCCTCAGGAGGCTGGGTGTCCCACACAGGTTGCCTCCTGTCAGTGGTAGGGAAGCTTCTGCTCCTGGTGGCAGGGCCAGGTCATACTCTGTTGTCTTCCTCCAGCGCTGCCTGTGGCTAACAAATAAAACACAGATGTGTACAGATGTGTGCTTCTCCCTGGCCCTTCTTCCCTGCTTATGGCAACCAGCCACTCAGCACCAAGAGCTGCCTGGCTGAAAAGGTGTGTCCGAGCCTGGCCCATCCCTGGGACTGGCAAGTCTGGAATGAGCAGGGGCTCTGTGGATCAGGGGGCTGGGATGCTGCAGCTGCCACCACTCAGCTTGGTGGCCTTGTTCCCTCACTATCAGAGGCGACGCTCACACAAGGGGATGGGCTACCAGTGGGACCACTCTAAGTGCATCCCCTCTAACAATTGTCACCCAACAAGGAGTGGGGGCATTGCCCAAGGAGAGAGCTGGGCCCTTCCACCAAAGTCCCACCAAAAGGATGCTGTGACAATGAGCTAGTTACTGCCCCTCAGGTGACAATGGTGGCATCTCAAATCCCACCCAGATCCATGTCTGGCTTAACTGCCTGCTGGTGAGTGCATTTGTACTATGGTCAAGCTGTTCCTTAATTAGATTTAAAGACAAATTTTTTTTCCAATTAGTTACATTTTCTAATTACATTTTAGGGCAAATATTATAGACTTCTTAGGGGGAAAATACTTTTATTTTGAATTAAGATGATTTTTTCCTAGTGATAAAGTAGAGCTGTAATGGGCACTGAGGTAGCTGTATAAATGGCCACGGCTGATGATAAAATCAGCATATTCTTTACCAATCTCTCCCTGCCTTTGGGAAACAAGAGCTGAGGCTGGAGGGTGGGAAGGGACTTACTCTTCCATGGAAGTGCGGTTGCGTGTGGGTGAGCCCGTGACAGCCACAGCTTTCACTGTGATACGGGCAACTGGAGACGGAGGAATCTGTGGGAGGATAAAGCACATCATCAGGAAATGTCTCTGATAAGTGGGGACACCAGTTCATCTGAGGAAAGAGGCTGTTTTAAGAAAACCAATAAATGCTGTAAATCTCTTAACAAGAGAAAGCAGGTTAAGGATTTGACTGCCCAACTCTCACCCACACAATTACCAGCTGCTCACGTGAATGTTCTCACTGAGCTCAGAACAGGACTTGTACGAGTGAGAGTTACACCTCCCATCAAAGAATGGAGGCTTGCAGAGCTTTTTATTCCCTAGTTTTTATGTTTAGCTTCCTGAGGCAGTGAGGTTTTGTGCAGACTGAGCAGCCTGCCTCTTGCAGCTCCCCACCTCTATGGCTGCCTAGGAGGCACGTGTGGCAGCCATCACAGCTCCTTGAGCATACAGAGATGTTTCCCTGTTTTGTTGGGTGCTGCTCTGTGGTGTGGGCTGTCCTGGTTATGCTCCAGTTTTGCCATGGCCCCACAAGGGCCTAATAATCCGCTTCCTCCTTGTCTCATTTGATCATAAATTGCCTGCCAGAACTGAGTCACATTTTCCCATTAAACAGGTCTCTGAGAACAGCATATTCTCCAAGATGATAAGTTAAAGGTGAGTTGCCCAGAAAGAGAAAAAGATGTCAAAAATTGTGAGGTGACCTCATTATTTCAGGCAATAAGCACACTTACTGATTTTACTGGCTATCCTGAGTGAAATGTTCATATTATTGTCACTACCATAACTGGTCTTAAGCTTTCTAGGGCTATTTCTCCTAGGATTAATCTGAGACTGGTACGTTTAGGTGTGTTTTTCAAGTATCCTAAGACTTATAGATGTTTGAAATCACTTTCGCAAGCATCATTTGAAATTTAAAGTGTTAGTTATTGGTAGGTTCAATTAGATTCATTACACTGAATAACATTAGTTTTAACCATCCTTAAGTATTGTACAGTCATTTTTCTTAAGCGTAGCCCAGCTATCAGCTAGCAAGGCTGCTTCAGCCATCCAGAAGAACCTCTGAAACCATAAAGTTTCGATAGCATGGTCTGGTGTTGGCCAGAAACTACTCAAAATAATATTTTTCTCTTTGAAAAAGTTAGTTTTAACTAAATGTAGGGACTTTGAAAATCCGGGGGGGATTGTAAGACAAAGAAGGGAAGTATGAGATTTTAGCAAAGATGAGTAATTTTTAACCAAGTATTTTTTTCTGTCTCTAAGGGAACATAACTTCTGGCTGGTTTGTATGATAATTTTCCCATCAACTCTTTATTCATGTTTCTGACTTTGGAGGTAATTGTGCCAGATCGGCATTCTGGAGAAAACAAATTATTTGATGCTTGTTTCACTTGAGAAATTACTTTTTTCCCTATTTTTGAAATCCCCTTAGAGACAAGAAGCTAATTTGTCCCAGCTCTTGCAGGTGGCTGAGCATCTAAAGCAGTAACCTGCCTGTTTCCATCCCACCACTCTTCCTGGTTCCTGAGAGGCAGTTCTCTGTCCTGTGCCAGCCTCTGCTCCCAGCTAAGGGATCCTCTGGTATAAATTATGTTTCAAGCTTTAACAAAGGCTGTGAAATCTGCAGGTGCTGCAACAGACTGACATGCTGTTACTGTGGGACATGCTGACAGGTACAAGGTTTTAAGATGCATTGGTAGTTGGTCTTGCTCTATTTGCTTACCAAAGATTTTCCATCCAACCGGTGATTACAGGACTTGGATGACTCTCGTTCAGTAATTCCCACTGCAGAGCATAAGATACATGGTATTAGCTGCAATTATCCCATCGGCACTGCTGGTATGAAAAACCTCCTCCCGTGCAGTAAAACCCAGATACGGACAGAGCCAGGTACAGGTTATAGTCCCATCAGATTTGATTTTAGCCAAAAGAGCAGAGTTTTCTTTACTATCATCATCTATTGTGATGTCCAAATAACTGATTGTGGAATCGCTTAAGTCATTCTGGGAAGTCTCTCAGCTTGCTCCTGGACTTTTCAAATGAGACGACGAACTGCCTTTAGCAGACCAAGCTAAGTGGGAGCCCTTTCCCCCTCTGTAAGCATTCATGTATCTGTACAGGCAAAGAGCCCAAATGCTGCTCCTCAGCCCCCACTGAAGGTTTGTCCTGCCTAGGAGATCATTCTCTCCTTTCTGTGTTGCTCTGGAGAGTTATTTTAACCTGGGCAGAGATGTGTGCTATGTCTACCCTGTCACAGGGAGGGATTTCCACCTTTCTGCCTGTGCCTGAGTGACATTTCTCTCTCCGCTGTCCTCAGCTCTGAAGGTTACCCTTCAGTTTCAAGTAATTGCTCATCCGATAACTTATCCACGGATAAATGCTCACTGACATTCCTGCTCACTGTGCCAAGGAAATAAAAGAGTGAGGGATGCCAGATTCTTTCATGAAGCCAAATCCTCCTATTTGGCTGTGGGAATGTGGACCTCTCTAGACCGCTGTGACCAGTGGAATAGAAATAATGAGAGCAAATATGGAAATAGCCAGGGTGCTGCTTATAGTGCTGTCTCCAGCATGACTTAGCAATCGGAACTGTCTTCTCCTTCTGGGGGCAATATTTGACTGTGATAAATATCCTAACCAGCTTCCTGCTTCCCGCTCCACCCCCCTCCAGTAATTCCATTAGGTACCTTACTGTATCCCTCACGTCAAAGTTAATGCAATTACCTCCTCTCATCTTGCATATTAGGTACTAACAGTATTCAGCAAGTGGATCATCAGTGCTTCAGCTAATGTCCATATTTTTTCATTTGGTTTTGTTTTCTCTTACTTTGTCTGTCTTACTTCAGCCTGTCCCTCTTCTTATTAGATACAGAAAATATTCTTGCAAACCTTTAGCAAAATATCTAAGCTAAAGAAAGTCCTCATGGCTTCAGGTTTGTAGTTGCTGCCCTCAGGGCAGTGGTGACTGGATGCAGTGTGAATTCCACTTCCAGAAGTGCCTTCTCACATGCTGGAATGGATGGTCCTTCTGCTTTGCTATTTGTGAAGGATTTCTGATGGTAGCAATAAACATGCTAATGGCCTCATCTGTGTTCTTTTGTTTGTTTGTTTGTTTGTTGTTCTAATTTAAACTTAGTTTCTAAGTTCTACCTACTCATTTCCCTTTCTTCCCCTATAAGACCTGTTTCCCCCTTTCCTGCTCTTCTTTCTAGATTTCTACAGCTTTCCTCTGGTTTGCACCTTTCTGTCACCCTTTACCTTTCCTCTCCCCGAACAGCAGAGACCAGCACCCTCCTTTCTTCCTCTCTGGCTCTCTGCCATCCTTTACCCTGCAGCCAGTCCCAGCCACTCCTCTTCCTCTTCCTCCTCCAGTCCTGAAGTTCCAGTTCTTTTTTCAGCTACATCTTGCCTCTGGTCCTGATTTGAGATCTTTTCCTATGGTCCCAGGCTCAGTTTTTTCCCTCCCAGTTTCCCAGGCCCTGTCTCTTGTTCTTTATGGGATGGCTTATGTGCAGTGTGGTTGCAGACCAGCGATGTGAGGAACATGCACCTTCATGGACCTGCTTTAGATATTTAGCACATTTGACATCCAAATGTCCAATTTCTCTTGGAAAGATATGCCATGTGGGATTTCTTTAAAGGCATATGACTTGACTGCATCTGGATGATTTTTCAAAGGAGAGCAAAAGATGTGTTTTTGATTAAAAGGCCATGTGAAAATGCACAGCCCTGCTCCAGCTTCAATCTTCCAAACATAACACACCAGTCTTAGAGGAGCTGAATGATCACTCTGTTTATGTTTACTCATCTCCTTGGTTTTGTATTGGCAAGCTCTATTTTTCCTTCATGGTTTCTCACAAATATGCTGAACAACTTTTGGTTGCCAAAAAATCAGGTCTGTGGCTGACATCCAGAATCTGAAAATTCATCCCAAATGATTATGTTCTGGCTAATTCTACGCAACTGAACAGGGATCTTATATAATAAGATGACTCAGGCAAACTCAGTAATTTACAATTTATCATCTCTAAAACATTGTCAGGGAGTGTTTATGACTCTGAATAAAGTGAGTCTATGACATTGAGTAAGTTGAGCACTGCCACGGTCATTATCTCATCAATTCCACTGGATATTTTAAGCACGGAATTATCCTCCAGGTACATAACAAAACGCCTTCTTCGCTGCGAAGTGGAAGACTGCAATACCCAAACACGTTCTACAGCCACGGAGGAATGAAGGGCTTTAGCAGCGGACTCACCGTGCTGGGCAGCGCCCTCGGCGGGGCAGGCTCCCCGCTGCCCGCCCTGCAGGCGGCCCACGGCCCGCGCCTCCTCCTCGCCCCTCGCCTCGTACAGGACGTGCAGGAGGTCGCCCTGCTGGGGCCGGCGCTCCGATATGGCTACCACCTACAGGGGAGAGGAAAAACCACCCCGTCACACCTGGCCCTGGCGATTAGGTGGTCTGCCGAGGTCATGGGGGAGCTGAAAGGCTGCTTGTTCTTCCCACTGCTTTGCTCTCATCCAAAGGGGATTTTGTCCGGTGGGGACTGCGGGATCTGTGGGATTTGGTTTGGCTCCAGCTTCTGTGATGTGTGTAGGAGTATAGGAAAATCCTGTTGGGTCTTTCTGGGACCCAGCTACTCAGTTGCACCTCTCTGTATTCTCCTCAGGAGACACGTGCTCCTTTCCAAGCTCTATTGAATAGGATATGTGACTGAGACAGCTCAGATTTAATTTCTTATTGCATCACATCTTGGGAAATCAATCAAACTTATGCAATGTGAATTACAAATATTGTTTCCTCACGGTCTCTCCTGTCTTTTGAACTTATATTTTGTACCCAGTAAATGACTACAGAGAATACAAGGCAGTGAGGAATTGTGCTCCTAGAGATTAATTTTCACAAACATTAGCTCACACAAACAAAACTCACTGAGAGCTGCAACTTTGAGCATCAGCCCCACCCCATATCTCCAAAAGTCCCTGAAAACAAACATGAACAAAATCAAGTTCTTTTCTAATCAATTACAGCTAAGCCATGGCACTGACTGTGCTACCACAGGCAACTGGGGAGGCCAGAGCTAATGTGAGTTTGAAAAAACAGGGGTACACCTCAAAGAAGTGGATTCATCAGGACTGCTATCCAGGATGGTCTGGAAAGAGTTTTCTCAAGAAGATCAAAGTTCCAGCAGCAGGGAAACAGTGTTTCATACACTGCTGTCATACAGAGAACCACTTAAACAGGGTGCAGATCCAAACCAGCAAGGAAACAAGACACATGGCAACTATTCAGACTATTTCCTATTAGACTTACTTATGTTGGAAGATCATGAGAAAAGCAGTTACTTGCCTCTAACTGATGACTGGTAGTTGCTGTCTACACGTTTTAGATACAGTTATTTTGTCTCAGGACTGAGACCAGCAACTGGCCAGCCCACTATTGGCATAGAAACAGCCTTAATTCTGTCTAATGCTCTGCCTTCTAACATACACTCAAGATAAAAACAAGCTCCTGTTCATGCGTGTCCCCTCATGCCAAATTGTCCATTTCCTCTAATTAAGTTTTAATTCAGTTTGCCATTAATCTGCAATATTCTGTGTATGTGATTTTTCACACAAACATAAAAACACATGCAAAGCCATGTTTTCCAAAACAGGAAAGAAGAATAATCCCAACCCAGCCACTTTTAACTCTTTCGTCTCCAGTACCCTCAGGAGTCTGGACAAGGCTACATTACCTAAATTCTACTGACTAGTAGCATGAGGAGAAGAAACTGCCCAACAACAGGCAAAAATACTTCTGGAAAAGGCAGGTAAGGCAACCAAAGCCTAATCCAAGGCTGAACAGGGGTTTTCTCCTATTTCTGCGGATTTTGACACACAGCCTAACACACTCCACGTGCTGTAATCTACTTAAAGACATGCCCAGTGTTCAGTTAAAGGGACTACTGGTGTTCTTGAAGACAAGCACATACTGAAGGAGGCTGCAGCTGGCTCCCAGCTCTACTGATCACAGATCTGGAGCTGCCAGCAGAGCCGAGCCTCCGCATTGCTCCGATATTTCAGAACGCAGGTGATGCTGGTTGTGAGAGGCTTCCTGTTGCTGCTTAAGCTGTTGGCATTGGCTCCCTCCCTGCTGCCCCTGGAGCAGTTCCAGCACCTCCTCATCCCTCTGCAGCAGCTCCTTGCAGGCTGCAGGCTCCTGTGTCCACACACGCCCTGACCACACAAACCTTGCAAGCTGCTTACCAGGGCATCACCGCCTTCACCACGGTGACACCAGTGCAGACACCTGTCTTCAGTGCTAATGTGATGAGACTGTGGCTGGCAGGGGTCTCTAATGACAGCCCTTGGAGTCTGCCTTGTGTGAACCGAGCTCTTCCAGCTTTCAAGGAATGCCACAAAGCTCAGCTTTCCCTACCATATCTGGAAAAATGCCCAGTGCTCTTGGTCACACTCAGTCCTTGCTAGTGTGTGACAGAAAATGTCATCAACCCTCTGCTGCTGAGACACCTGAGGTCACTTATTGTGCATTGTCATGGAAAGAGCATTTTTGGTAAGTAGGATACTGGCTGCAGTCACCTCTAATCCTGAAAGTGGCTTATTTGATCAGTGTAAACCACCATGGACTTGAAACTTAACATTCTGCCTACGTCTTGCACAGGATGAAATGTGGTTTGGGGAAAAGAAGAGGATTTTAATCTTGATTAATAGCAAGAATTATTTAGGCACATTGTCTATGTTTTCAAGATTCCTTGTTACACATCAGTAATCCCAAAATGCCTTCAAGCAGCAGAATCTGTAGAAATAAGTTACAGTGCCATTTTCCATTACAGCTGGGGAAAACAGTGCAATCTCTATAACATCTTTTCAGTGAATATCTTTACAGCATTTGGTTGTAGCACACTTTGGGAGTTCCTTATCTCCTAATTCAAGATTTCACAGTGACTTTGGCTACCTCACCCATTACTGTAATATGTAAAGACTTATCTAGGTCAGGAAACTAAACCTGCTGTAGCTCAGTTTTGATCTAAAGTGGAGCTGACATTTCGCTAGGGTACCTAGGGTAAGGCAGAAGGATCAACTGGGAGTCACTTTTCTTTTCTAGACACACCAGGAAATTTAAATCGGTGCAAATGGCAGAGTCAGCCAAACTATGCAGAATTAGCAAACTGCTCTGTTTTTAGAACCTGTAAATCCTTTGACTGGCTCAGTCTGCTTGCAGGACATCGACTCCGAAATTAGAGCTCAGCAAACTCTCTTTTTGTGGACTTTGCCATGCACATGAGAGCACGGAGGCCTGGCTTACCCACTGTTGGAATCAGTTGTGTTAAGAGGGAAGGGGCACGGAGGACACAGGATGGTTGCAGAGAGGCTGTTCCAGCCGTCCTGATCCTGGACTTAAAATCCCACTGCCAACCAACAACCATCCTGAAAAGGTGACAATTAAATATCTGGCTTTGGATAAAACTTTGCAAGTTAGAGTCTGAACAACAAAGTGCTTGTTAGTGGAGAAAATTCCAGATTTGTAGAGTTAAGTTCTTTTTGATAGCCTAATGCTGAGCTAATTTTTAATGCAGCAGCTCTAGCATGCACAGGGTATTTTCTCCTTTCTTGCAAAGTAGCCAGTTACTGGTGTCCAGCCAATTCTACCCAAGGGATTTTGGGGCTAGAAGAAGAAGGGAAGAGAAGGGAAGGATCTACTATCTCTGAAATAACTCTTAACAGGGCAATAGGAACTGCAAATATACATATTGGTGAAACACTCAGCTAAAAAAAAAAAAGGTGCTTCCCCCTTTTTGTCACCCTTCCACAGTCATTATCATGCTTCTGGGATGGGTTCTTGAATGTGATGGAAGTTACCCCTCACAGTCAGTAATTTGAATGTTAAATCACTTGATGCTACACTGCTTGAGTATTTCTGCTGTGAATAAAAAAGGTCTGGCAGATGTCCACATTGGTTGCTATTTTTGTCCTTGCTGAGGATTAAAGTTGTGCATCCACTGCAATCACCAGAGCAGAAGATTTTATGTTAGCTGAGGCATTTTTACAGCTCTGACTGCAGGTGCAGATGTAAAAGTGAAAAATAAACAATCATTCTGCGACTTTTCTGTGGGTCTAGAAATTGGCAATCACAGCTTCCTCACAGGCATGTCTATTCCAGTATGTGCAATTTATTTCAATGCTTGCTTATGAGCTGTAAGCAGCTGCATCCCACTGAAGAAGGGGAATGTCTGAAGAGTTGATTGTGCCAGTCCTTTTGGTTTGAGAGCCATCCTTGTTTTTGTAGCTGGAGCTGCAGACCATTCCTCAGGCTTGGTGCTTCCACTGCTAATATGATGCTGCCTGTATCATGACTAAGAGCCAATCAAAGGACATCCTTAATTGGGGTCAGGAAAGCCCCAAAGAAGAAAAAACCCAATCCTCTTAAAATACAGCCACAAAACAGGGACTTTCTTATCTTATTTTCTTAGGCCTTTATGAGTACAGTGCTGCCACAGCAGCTGATCCAATCCAAATTAAATGTTAGATGCTTCCATTTAACAGAAACAACCATCAACTGAGATTTGGAACAAGATAACAGACATAGAATTTCCCTTGATTTTGATGTAAGCCAGCTGAAATTTTTCAGCTGAATAGTTCTATGAGAAATATTGTAAAAAAAAAAAGATAAATTATCTGAGCATTCTGTTTCATCAAGTCAGAATAGTTCACTTTTGGTTTGGACTTTTCTGCTGTTTTCATATTGCATGGAAAATAAAAAGGTTTAACAAATAAAAGTGGGGTATCTCAAAATGGCTTATTTTGAGTAACACTCCAGAAGTCTGACTCATCCTCATTTGGAATGAAAACTAATTTGGAAATCTCATCCTGAGCCATGGGACAAAACCAACAAAACCAAGACTATCACAATTTGGGAAAATATACACATGCATAGTTTCTACCCAAAAAATGGCAGACCTGTTACTGACTCTTCCTGGGGGCTACTTCAGGTGTCCTGTGACATATTGGGATCCTGGGATCTGCTTTAATAACAAAAAGAGGGGTGGGGAGTGACTGTGGTGAGGTTTTTTCCCAATGCATGGGTAAGTGTGGTAAGCAGGAGGATCTACGGCTCTGTGGGGAGATCAGGGAATCAGGAATACAAAGAAAAGCCTGTCTAAAAATGAGGATGGAGCTGGGAAGTAGGAAAGGGCACAGAAAAAGGAAAGGCCATGGAGGAAAATGCTTCAACAAAGTGCTAGAGAAGAGACAGGTCTGTGGTGAGAAGAAATGCTTTGGCAGAAGAGTCTCAAACTTGTAAGAAGGGCTTTGATATGCAGAAGAGACTGTCATTCCTGCAAATCAGCTAGAAGGATTGTGGAAGGGGTTGTGAATGGGTCAAGTGGATTTAAGGAGGGAAAATTGTCTCTGAAGACAAGAAACCTCACATCCATGTGTGAAAGCACCTGAACTTGCAAGACATTTACTCAGAGCATGAAAAATGTTCAGTAATTTTAATTTGGGGGGTACCTCATCTGCAGGGAGTGGGTAAAGCTTCGTCTGTACCCTCTGCAATGAGGCTGAGGCAAGGGCAGGCAAGCACTGCTGGGACCAGTGGACAAACATCCTCCCTCAGTCTCTCAGTGCCAACCTTTAGGGTCGAAGTTATAGTCCATTGCTTGGTATTTTTCTCCCAAATTCCCTAGGATACTGACTACTTGATTAGCATGATTATTATAATTACTTGGTTAACATTGATATGATTCGGTATGATTTTCTTACTTTTCATTCCTGCACGTCTCTCTGGACTTCTTGTGCAGCTCTATGGACAATAATTAAGTCTGTGATTCCCTCAGATGACCAGCACTGGTAAGCCTGTGTTAATTTTGACTGGCTCTGCATGGCAAGACCATATTTTTTTTGTTTCAAAGCACTTATATAAATGAACTGCAGCTTTACAGAAACTCCCCTTTCTGTTTCCCCCCCCACTCCCTGCATCAGACACTGATGCACGTCTTTACCCTGAAGGATCTGCCTCCCATTTACCCACACCACTTTTAAGGGTAGACAACTAGAATTAAAAAAAGGAAAAAAGGTAGGGAGAGGAAAGGAGATTTTTCTTACACTCTTTGTTAGGATGTGCTGCGTAGCTTTAGCTCGTCTTCTGGCAGGACTACATGCTGCAAAAAGAACAGGAACATGGTCAGGATGCTGTGGAGGTGTGTCTAGAAGTCCTCTGTAAGAATACACTGAGGGCATGGTGGGGAGAGGGGGAAGAAGAAAGGGCTTAAGCAAGATTCCAGCTGAAACAATCCAGAAGAAAGTCCCTTTTGATGTCATCTCAGAGATGATGTTCTAGCTATACAATACAGAAATCCATGGCCACAGGGCCATAGCCTATCCTGGGTTTCTGCACCTCTCCCATAGGCTTCCAGGAGGAACACTCTTCCTTTCTCAGTTTTGATCTGGCCTTCCACCTGCCAGTATTTCAGCAGGAAATGAGTAGTGTATACATTAGCTTGGAGACTATTATGATTTTATCTCATCAGGGACTTTATCAGTGAGCTCAAAATCCCACATGACATTATTTCACTTTTACTGCATGATGTCCAAAGTGCAACATTTGCACCAAGACTAATTTTTTATTTTTCAATCCTCAAAATGACCCATTCAGTTCTTTAGCTTGGGACATTTTGCTTAAAGTTTGTTTCTCAATTTTATTTCTTAGACCCACGAAGACATCAAAATCATAGAACCACTAGCCAATAGACACACAGGATGCCAGGGCCATAAGCCAAGTTTTGTCTGGACTGAAGTGATTGGTTTTGGGTGATGGTTTTACTGGACTAGAGTGAAGGCTCTTCAAGCTCTTGTTGTTTGAGTTAGACTTGAAACTGGCCTGAAAGGCTCTGTGATACTCCCAGCTCTCTCTTTCATCATATCTTACCCTGCCTTGTGTCCAGGCTACTGGAGCTACAGGATTTAGCCACCAGTGACAGGAACAGGCTTGCAGAAAGCTGCCAAATGTGGAGAATTAACTCCAATTCTAAAGGCTGACCCTGGGGGCAAGGCACGTGAATGGGGGTTTCCTATTCAGGTTCTGTGTATAATCCAAAGGCTTTGAAGAGCCAGGAAGGTTTGTTACAGGATGATGGGTGACTCCTACTCCCCAGGTGAGCTTTCCTTTATGTTATTGGCATACATTTAACTCCAGGACTTGCGGTGCTTATCGCTGCTATGTATTACTGTTTGCAGAGTTTGGGAGCTGTGGAAGCAGCTGGAGGTCATCCAAGGCTGCTGGTTACAGCAGCCAAACTCCTCTCCTCGGATGGCAGGAATAACAAGTGACTGGGCTTTCCAGGGCTCCGGTACAAGCAGAGCTGGCAGTGAGACCGAAGTCCCTCTTCCTAGACAGCCTGTGTGTGTCTAACAGCCCTCCCTCCACATCCCAGTCAGGATATAAGTACTGAGCATTAGGACCCCACCAGAGAGAAAATTCTGGCCTGTGCTGTGGCTGTAGTGAAACAGGACAGGAACATGGGATTGTCCCTGTGAGCAGCCCACTGCAGCACAGGGCGCTTCCACACTGAACTCGTCACAGGTAACTTATCTGCCTGCCTAGAGTGTGCTAGGGTGTCAGTATGATTACAGTCTGTTCTGCACGGTGTGATATCCTCAGGGATCCTCACTGTCTTCTCCTGCAGGACACATTTTACATTTTAAACCATGGTGAGTGTGGGATGAAAGCCAGACAAACATAATGAAGGTGGTTTGGTTTGTTTTAAACCTAGGAATATGCTGTAAGTTGTTTTTAAGGCTGCTTCTCTCACCTTTACTTCTGGAATTTCACTGTGTGAGGACTAAACTAATTGCTCATAAGCAAAACAGTCAAGTGCAGAAAAGTTTAGTAATGCAAGGAATTATCTTCTTGTCTCTCTGGTATTTTAGGTATTTTACCACACAGTGTAAGGTGTACTGTTTTTAGAGATTTATACCAGAAGCAAGTGCTGTTGTGCTTTTATAGCTGCTACCCAGGCTAGTGCACAAGGAACAACACATAAATACTCCTAACAGTAATAAATTTGCCTACTTTCAGAGTACATATGATCCACAGTCCCTTATACCCTGTTGTCTGCCAGAATGAGTGGGAAAAGGCTTACAGGGGCTGAAGAAAGGCAAGGCATGAAAGGGAAGTCACAGCACCAGCAAACATGTAATTACTTGAATAGGCATTGAGAGAAGGGTGAATCACAGAGGTAGCCAGAAGTGACCCACTTGCGTGGGAAGACAATGGCAGCAATGCAAACAGTGGGGCTGTGAGGCTGTCCCTGCAAACACAAATTTCTGCAGAGAGCTGGAGAAGGAAGAAAAGAATGAATCCTTGTGGATGATGTATGTGGATTTGCCTGCAAGAGGATATTTTTATGTACAGCCCAGCTTTTGGGCAACAAATACAATTACAGTGATGGTTCACTTTGTCATTTGCACTTATATTCCAAAATTAAGCAGCTGAGAGCTCATTCTTGCAGCTTGCAAGTAAAGATCTGATCTGGCCCCACAATTTGTTTTCCCTGCTTTTCCCTGCTTTCTTGTTGCTGAAATATGCAGCCATTGAGTTTAAACTAATTTGTTCAATCAAATGCAGGCTGGGCTTTGTCCGGTTCTTACTCTTCATTAGAAGCAATTAATGTTAATCATGCATTCATTTCCAGGGCATGGCTTTGGAAATGTTCCACTTATTGAGCCAGCAGACTTAAATTCAACATTCATGCACTTCACCCACTTCTAACTGCTCGCAGAACTTCATTCTCTTTTCTATTACACAGAAAAGCCACGCAGTTGCAAGCTGTCACTTTAGCAGTTACCTCATAGGTATAGCAACACCGATTCCAGATCTCCCAATTTTGCCAGAGTAGTGATTTTACAGAGCCACAATATTGAAGCACCTGCACGGATTAGGTCGAGAAAGCAGCAGTGAGTGCTGGGCTGCAGGCAGATCACGGCACGGCAGAACAGATGAGCTGCTCTCTTCAAACATTTCCCTATGGCTAAACATCCCATCCCTCTAAAAGACAACACCATAGCAGTTGTTAGATTTTGATGTACTCACATTTGGAAGAAATCACAGTGGTGAAAACTTCTAAATTTTCATCGCTGCAGCTGTAAATCTGGTGCATTTTCCACCTCTCCCTACTGACTGCCTTTCAGCTTCATGCAACTGCTCTGAACTTCTGGTAAATAGGTTTCACTAATCCAATCTGGCTCTGTGATCATTGTCCAGATCTACAAAGGACAGACTGATGCTGTGATCTCATCTCATTCCATATTCTTCATTGCAACATTTTCTGCTCCCATCTGCCTTTCTATGAATAATATTAACACAAAGATTTAATTTAGCTCTTACTTAAGTCTCTACTCAGATAGGAGCATTTTATTTTACATTTTCTTTTACATTTTAGTGTGGAGAATCCTCTGCAATAAATAGCTACTAATTAAAGTCTAATCTGTAGGCAAACAAATGTTTACAGAAGTGCTGCAAGGATATTTGAAATAAGTTGGGTTAAGTGTGTACTTTAACACATTTACCATAAAAATTTGCTCCAAAAATTTGCTCATATAATGAGGAGATGATTCTAGGTGTATTAAGAAAAGCATTTTGTGCTTTACCTTTTCATTTCATAAACAAATGCTGGAATCCTGGGCATTTCAAAGTAAAATTTCAAAAGCAGATGTCTATGAAAGGCAGATGAGCATAGGTCTCCATGCCCCCTGCACTTCTGTGGTTGCACAGGGAAGGAGGGTGGCTCAGTCATAGATGGATTCCTGACTCGATGGGTCTGGGGCCTAGTCCCATATTTATGCACTTCAATAAAGGGTCTTCTTGCCAAAGCTTTTCATTTCTTAATACTCCCATCAGAAATTGTTCCTTTCCACCTCCATGAATATCAGCCCCCTCAACTTCTGGTGACTTAATGCTGCCATGGACACCCAAGACAGAAAATTTTGGTTTGCAGGCTCCAGCAACTGATGTAGTTGGAGCACTTTCAAGTGTGAATAATGATATTAAATTATTTCAGTATAATGAATAGCCTTCATTACTACCACGTGTATGTCTAATTAACTCAAAAACAAGTGCTGTCTTCTCCTATAGACGTCTGCCACCAAGAGTCCCAGATGGAAAGTGCCAGTGAACATGGGCTGTCACTGTCATATTGATGAATGTTTCTTATTTGATATAATAGATATTGGTCAAATAGACAACTTGAGCCTGGGAGCATTTTGGTTGAGCGGAAGGTGTCACTGTTTCAAGAAAGCAGTGAGCTAAGAGAAGCTGTTGTCACTTGTTACCTCCCAGGGCAGGCTCCTGCTGTCCAGGGGCAGCAGAGCCTTTGCGGGGCTGGGCCCATTGTCCCAGGAAACCGTGCTGAGCTTGAAGCAGGCAGTGGGACGGCGATACAATCAACCAAAAGTTCAATTAGTTTTTGATTTATTGCGCCACATGTTCTGCTTGTATGACCGATGTCATTAACATCAGGCTCGGCTGGCGCATTCATCTGTCCCTGCCCGGCTGCCTCTGAAGGCGCACGCACTCAACAGATGGGGAGCTGCACGGGTGCTGAAGGCAATTGTTTACCCCCCTATTGTCCCCGTGTCAAGCAATCAACCCAAATCCATTACCCACCGAGAAAAAGATCAGCGCACCGTCCATTCAGCACTGAATGGGGCAGAGGCGGTTATGCAGGAGGCTTTAGAAGCTTTCAAAAGGATAAAAAAAAAAATAATGAAGACCAACACTGAATAGTCGATTAAAAAAAAAAAAAGCTATAACAAATCTAACCCACCCTTTATTTCACCTTCAGATATTCAGAGTTGTATGAGAAGAGGTGCACTTTTGGACCTAAGGCATTGTTTTCCTAATTCTTGGTATGACCTACAGATATTTTCAAATCATAGATGGTGTTTAACATTAGAACAAGTATTGAGTGTTTCATCCTTTGAGCATTGGTGGGATGTGGAAACAGAAGTGAGACTCTAGAGCTGGTCACCAGCTGGCAGTCACTGCGTTACAAGGCAGGTAGGCTCTGGACACATCTCTTCAAGGCACAGTGTGCTCTGGGGACAAATCACTATACAGAGAGCTGATGAAAGGCACCCACATCACTTTCAGACAGAAAAATAGGGCTCAGGAGGAGAGATATAATATGTCTCATCTGTGATCCTCACCTGGAAATGGATTCTCCTCTGCCCATGAAAAAGAGTTTACTTCTTCATTTTGTCCAGATCTTGCAGAGTAGTTGTGCATGAATGCTCAGGGTTTTGCATGAAATCTTAATGTGGCTTCAAGAGAAGGACTGCACATATTGGGCTACTTTTTTTTTCTATCTGTGTAGGAAATATTTTGAGCAAATATCCAATGTTTGGTTTAGCTATGAAATAGGTGTAATTATACCTGCCAAGGAAGTGTACTGCAAAGCTCGACTGCATGCTATCCGATGAAGAAGAGTAGGCAGTAATTTTAGACTTGGAGTTAAAACTCTCCATAATGTCCAGCCTAGGAATTTGCAGAGTCACATCAGACAGTCTCACATGGTATCTCCTTTCAGCTCCCCACGCAGCTGGCAGGAGCCCAGTCTGGGTTGGGAGCAGAAAATCAAACTGGTTTTGACTCTATGAATCAATTTTTTTGTTCCCCAAACTACATAAAATATCTAGAAACCATGCTCAAATTTTTTCTTCTCTGCTAAGGTGAGGAATAAGGTATTAACTTAATTCACATAGTGCCACTGCAGCCATGAGAACACCCAAAGAAGTTTTTGCACTGGGGCATATCTTTGACTGAAGACTTCCAAGACAACATGTGGAATCCAAATTCTTCCCTGTGGGCTGTGATACAGCAGTTTACTAAATACCCACTCTTGGTGGTGCTAGTAAAGGATGGAAACATTTCCTTGTGCAAGAACAAGGTTACCAAAGGTGAATGGGGCCAACTGAGAAGGAGGAGGAGGTGGAGAAGGAGGAGGAGAACTCAGGACACAAGAACAGACATATTCTGTGTGACAAAACACACACCTAACCTTATCTTATGCAGGTCTGGGGCAGGGGAGGTATTGGATTCTTGGGAATGTGGGGAGAAAGGAGGGAAAGGTAGAGAAGAAGAAATGTTTGCTGAGGCTGAAAGGAAAAAAATACTTGAAAACAGCAGAAGTCTCAGTAAACCTTGTAAAAATGGAAGAAAATCCCATAAACTGGTAAAACGTCCTTCTGGGAAGGTGGCAAGGGTGCTTGTTCCAAAGCCTGTATCTGTTGGGACATATTTGGAAGAAACTAGTGTAGATGCGTGTCCTGTTTACCAAGTATGCCAGAGCTGGTAAGCTTGAAAGGAATTTAAAAAAAAAAAAAAGATTGGTTACAAAAACTGTAATTAAAACCTTGAGTTATTTAAGTATCAGAAACCTCTAGACCTCATTTATCCTGGCCTCTGTGAACAAACAAACCCCTTTTCAGTGCAGTATTCTTCCGGTGGAGTTGGTGGGAAGCAACTTCATGCACTCTCAACATGTGCAAGGGGCATTGCCAAGGGATTCCCTGGCCCATGGAGGACAAAGGTCTTTCCAAGACAGGTCTCTGGCTTCTCCCTGGATCTTGTACCTTGTTGCATAAGAGGCAAATCTAATCTGTACTGAGCCACTTGAGCCTATTTCTTACTGTTAGCTGGGCAATATGATAAGGATAAAACCCAGGTATTTTTGGAATAGGATTGTGAACCAGAGCGATGTGCAGATAACTATTTAAAAATAAGATGGGATAAAATTGCACATGCATACTGCAGACATCTACTCTAAACCACTTCTGTATGACGCAATGCCAGCAGCACTTTTTGTGGAAGGAAAATCGCTTTGTTTCGGTTTAGGGCCACAGAATTACAACTGCAAATAACTGAAAAGGAAAACCAACCAAAAAAAGCAAACAATAAAGTGAGTTTCTCATACATAGTCTGTTGTTTTTGTCTATCAGTAACTTCACCTCACACTTGTAGCAGACAGCAAAACTAGTTCAAAATTGAAGTAGCACCACATGGCTTAAAGGTCTGTGAAGAAGTGAAGAATTTTCAAAAGTAACATGTGAATTTTGATCTCTCTAGAAGCTGCTGTAACAGATTTTTCCTGAATGGGAATAAGATTGAAGCATTCAAAAAACATTTTGAACTTTAAATTCTCTACAGGGAACCAGGAGAGAGAGATGCAAGAGCTGTGCAGTTTGAAAAGACAAGTGCACAGTTTTCTCTGCTAATCGGGAAAGGAAACACCAGCCAGACCTGGAAGGCAGGCTGAAAGCATCCCCCCACTAGTTACAGAAAGATATTGCAGAATTCTGAAAAAATAGAAGGAAAAGAAAAAAAACCAAAAAAAACAAAGAAAACAAAGAAAAAAACCCCTGGTTGGCTTCTCTAATAAAAGTTACATATAAGATAATTGGGCATTCACAAATTTGCCCTAAGCTTGTAAAACACACTTGAGTAAGTCCATATGATGATTAGGTAGAAACACAATGCCCAGCACCACAAGGTTCCAGTCCCACAGAGCTTGTGCCAACAGCAGGGATTGCACTAAGCCAGTATTAAAGCTAGGGCCAGGTTGAGCACGTGGAGGCTTAACAAGCTTTCATATACTGGTCATGCACTGGTAATCGACAGAAAGCATTAAAAATGTCAACAAAGAAGCGATATGTCCAAACTGGGCTCTGACAACAATAGCTCATTAAAATGCTAATCTTTAACTACATTTGCCCTGGATTTATTAATTTTTCAAGCTAATTGATCAGTGAGGTCTTTATTCCCCGATAAAGCACAATGGTTTTTAGATAGGGTTTTTTCACTCCAAATTTTGTCCTCTAAAACATTTCTAGATTATTTTGACTATTGGCTTCTGCTATAAACATATCCATTTTTGGGCAAACCAGTCCATTAATCAAAGCTTGTCCTGTGGTTCCTGGATTTAGGCAGTGGAAGCCCTCTTGCTGCAACTGCATACTGAGTCTTGCATCATATGCAGAAAAATCTACTCTTGGGTAACCAGGCACAAAACACGTAGGATTTCTCCAATGGAAAAGTCTGAAGAATTAGGCAACCTGAACTGACACCTTATATATCTCGTGTGTGTCCTCACACAGCCATCAAGCTCCTTTTGCCACATGCAACACATGTGCTCCATGGGGATGAAAGGTCTTTGGAGGATATCAGATGGCATTGCCTCCTCTGGCTTAAGCTCTGTGTGAAAATGAGATTAAATTTAAAACAAGGACCATCATTATTTGGACTCAGATATCATGGGACCAGCAACTTAGAAGCTGCACTAAGGGCACAAAAGCAGGATCAAATTTATGAGTCCCCTTTTGATCCAGACTCAAGTTATGTGGTCTGTGTGAAGAAGCAAGGTAGCACAGGAGATGGGACCCTGACAGAGAAGGCTTCAGCATTGCTGTGTCTTTGAAGTGTGATTATTTTGAGGTATCTTTTGTGCAACCAGTACATCAAATGACCATAGAGCATACAGGTAAGAGCCTGGAGGGGGGAAACTCTGATGCCAATTATCCTACAAAAGTTTTTGCTGAGATGAGGCGATTTATCTGATCTCCCTGCTGGTTTGGTCTTTGTCATCTCCACTGATGATGCCAGTAGGGGTGTCAAAGATCTTCTGCTGTAAGCACTTGACTTGTTTGTAGGAATCTGATTAAAGTAGATCACCTCAGATAACAAGAGGAATTAATGCTGCAAATACATAGGAGAGGATTTTCAAGCTTATAAGCTACATAGAGGTCAGTACTTTTAAAGTCAAGCAGCAGCCTCTGAGATCTCTGATTTTCACAGAACTGATGATCTTTACTTGTCCTTTTCCTCTGTTCTGTTAGCCTTTACACTTAAGCATTTGCCTTTATTATGTTTTTTTATTATATATTATTTATTCAGTTCTACCTGTAGTCTGTTCAGTTGCTCTGTCCATTACCAGGAAAGTACTGTACAGAGCTAACCCTGGAAAGAAAAAACCCCAAAAGGGAACAGGAAAGGGTTTTTGTGGGCCTTGCTATGGACACGGCACATTCTCCTTAATAACTATGTAAATCTAGATTCTTCATCCTTCAGGTTTGTACAAAATTTCTGAAATGCATAGCCTCATCTTAGATGTTCCTCTGAAGCCTGATGTTTCTGTATCCTCTCAACTCCTAGATTCCTAGATCCTAGCACTCCAACTTTTTCTCTCTGTAATGTGTAACCATGTTATATACTCAGGCTTAACATCTCAGCTGTGAAGAACTGTGCTCATATGTCTGCCAGTGTTCCCCAAAGCCTGGCTTGCTGTGTGCATGCAGATGTCCCTGGTGAAGGACACACTCAGACCTTTAGTGCCTGTCACCCAACCCTGTGCTGCCTTTGTTTGACATGTTGGTGTTTTCTGCTCAGCTCTGTTGGGTAGGCCCCCGAATTGGGCTTTACGGTTGGTGACATTATAATTTCTGACATGAGAAGTCACAAAGAGTTACTTTACAATCAAAACCTGCCCGCCAGCTCTCTGCTCAGTTTTACTAACTGAGGAGTCCTAACTTTAGGTCTTCCATTTAAAACACAAGTACAGTAGGTATGAAGTACACCGCCTTGACCACACCAAGAACTAAACCCGGGAGATGACTGGGATGAGACATTCCGGGATGTCCTAAATGCAATTGGTGCCACTGTGAGTCTGTCTGAATGAGACCTGTGTGCTCCAGAGGTGGGAGCAGAGGCTGCAGCTCTCCAGAAGGGAACACTGAGGTGCCACCGCTCACAGAACAGCACTGGCAGGGCTTCAACCCTTTCTGGAGAGGGACTGATCCACTGAAACCTGTGTTACAGAGGCTCTGAGATCTTAGTCGTGCAAGGCAAATGTAATGCAGGCTGTTCATGTTAATTCCCATTTTTCTCTGCTTAGATGAGCACATGGTGACAGCTTCCATGAGGCAGGGACCTGTCCATTGGAAAATGGATTATGACCACCAACTCTTGCACATAAACTACTGAGCAATCATCCAGTGGTCACTAGTGAGACACCATAGGTCTGTGCTGGTGACCTAGGGGTGAAATGACTTTTGTCTGTTTGAATCCCTGAAGCATTCAGACCCTGATCAGGGGGGATGTTCTGATCTAAACCACCATTAATCTTCCTTAAGGTGAAAAGGTCAGAAGAGCAAGATATTCAATGTTAACTGGTTTTCTTTTTTTTTTTATGCCAGCAAAAACGCTTTTTTATTCCCAATGCTGTCTTAAAATATACAGCAATACTTAAACATCCAAACTTTCACAGTCATTTTTTGAAAGTGATGTCAGCTTTTAGATAAATGACAAAGACCATACACAGTGTCAGACCCCCACAGCTGTGTCCATAGCCATAACAACAATGCCACACAATGTTGTCCTTAAATCCCATAAAGGCAAGCAACAATGCCAGAAAATGAAGCGATAACGTATTGGAGTTGCTGACAATCAGTCTGTAACATGTGTTATCCATTTGACTGCAGGTGTAAATCAGCATTTCAATGTCAACTTGCTAATTTAAGGCTGCATGGTCAAACACCCAGCATACCCCAGAAAAAGCACAAGTACATTGTTAAAGTAGGTCAAAGTCACTGTATGTCAGGGAATACAGAGGAAAAGTTCCCCATCAATAAACCAGTCTGAGCTATGAGATATCTATTTAATGATAAAGTAATACTAGATTAAATTAAACATTTAATGGGAGCTCAGACTACAGTGTTGGCACAACCAATATTCCTTTGCTGCTCAGTTGACTTTGGTGGTGTGTGTGCTGCCAGTGTTTGTGGCTGAGGAACCAAGCTGTGTGGCTCTACAGGGTGACATGAACCAACACGTGAATTACATCCAAAGGACACAAGTCATATTTCCTCTGCTTTCACTTAACTATGCCACCACATGGGTGTAAATTAATTTTCCCTTCTAATTCCCATGTTCAGAGAAATAAGGAAAATATCTTCTGTCATTTGTTGTACTTAGAGTTCTCTGAAAATGTGGTACATGTAATTTTTCAATAGAAACCAAAGACTGAAAGAATTTTTTTCATCTTCCTCTCCTATTACCAGGAAAGCAGTTAACTTAAGAACCTGATTAACATTCCATTGAGCTGTGTCAAATGGTTCTTGCTCTTATTTTTCGGCTATGTAACATTTTCTACCAACTCATTTGTGGCAGCTGTTTCAGTACTATGGGGGAAAAAAGAAACTGAATGGCATTTTAGTGGGTTAATGGAAGACTGGTAAAGTATAAAACTGAATTCAGAAACGTTGCATCTAAGGGAACTGTAGCCTTCCTAATGATAACCCAGGTGTGGGGGAATTTTTTTGGTCTCAGTCTCATTGAGAAATTCAGAGCAAATAGTAGAAGCTTCTGCTTATTTTCATGGATCACTACACCTAAAAATTATGCACTAAATATTTTATGACAAACTGACCCTGTGTGATTTCTCGTCCATACACTGCCGGTAAACAGAAAGGTTGAAAAATATGCATGTGCAAAGAGAGCTGAGACTCTGCAAATTTGGTCACTGACAGTCTTGCCACACCACAGCTCAGAAGAACCTCTTCTTCTACAGGTGGCCAGATGGTATGTCAAAGATTAAATCATATGTTGAGGCAGGATTAGCAGGGATGGGTAGGTGTGGAAGACTCTCTTCTCACTGCTCAGGGCTGACACTGCAACAGACAAGCAGCTTGTGCCATGCTGTGTGAGCTACAGCTGCTGGAGACATCAGGAAAATGGTGGCATCACTTTCTGCATTCACCAGCTGGTGCTTGGATTTAAACTAAGTTCATTTTTATTTAGGAAGCACACAGGGATGGTCTGAGGAAAAACCGAGAGCCTCCCTTTAGGCCTTCTGCTGTCTTGCATCAGGCTGCCCTCGTGCTCTCTGCACAGACACGTTTAATGCAGTGACAGGTTTATTTGGTTGGAGCGGTTGAATCCAAGGCACACTGCACGTGTCCTGGAGCACAGTGATGCTTAAGCAGATTTACTCAGGGGTTATGAAAAGGGCCTAGACAGAGCTCGGCTGCATCCCTTAACCATTGCTCTTTCTCATCCATTTTTTCAGGTCTCAGGGAGATGGAAAGCCAACCACAAGGCAGAAGATGACAGCCATGGCACAAGACAGTGCAACAGGAATGAGCATACATACTAACCCATGTGTAGTTTCTTCCAAGTTTATTCACACAGGATGATGGCGAGAGTTTTTCAAGATTTAGGCATGTTAGGTACATATTTTTGCTTTATTCTCTTTTTAACCGCTGAGAAAATCAGCACTGGGACGGGAAGAGGCAAAGGAAATGAGGGAATGCACAAACTACTGTACCAGCTGCTCTCATATCTATAAATCCCAGGTAGCAATCCTGCAGGCTCTACCTTGTGAAGCAAGTGGATTTTCCATTTGGTACTCCAGATAAAACTATACCTGCTGGTAACCTATTTTCACCAGCACTACATATGCACTTGTTCATACTTGTTCCCCAAAGCTAATCTGATCAATGTAGATGGACTGAGTGAGTAATCACATGGGACAGGTTTTGGATTGTGTTTACCTGCACAAAGCTCAGAAAATACAGAGTTAAATGCTGCTCTCAAACACTTTCAAACAAGCTAAGGTTTGTTTTTGTTATTTGCATTTCAGCATCATCTAAAGTAACAGATCCATCACAGAGGGTTTGAGTAACACAGCAGTAAGAGGAGCCACAAGAACAAGCCTCCCAGATTTCACACACATGCCCAACCACCACTGGGCAGTGACAATTACCGTGTTACCCCAGCTCCCTGTCACATCACCACTATTTGAAAGACAGCGTTCTGGGGCACTTGAGCTCCCTTGATTTTTCCTCAGAAAATCTCTACTAGTAACTAATAATTGGCAGTGGAGACTGATGTCTGTGAGAAAGATTTTCACGTATTTCAGAATTAATTTAGGCCACTTGAAGACCTTGATGCTACCAAAGGGGTGTGGAAAACAGAAATGGCACTTCTTACAGCACCATCTGCTTATGTCAGGTTAGGTATGACAAAAACCCCTTTGCCTCATCTGTAAAATATGGGTATTGAAGGGGGTATGAGGTGTATTTTATAAACCATGAGGTGCTGCAGGTTACCTGGTATAGGAAGTTAAGTGTGAGGTTCTGTCAGTTGAAAATGCAGCCTGTCAGTAAGTGTCATACTGGCATAAAAGGCAGATAAAAACTATGCTGGAAGAAGTTATCCTACCTCCCTAACTAGCCCATCAAAGTGTTCTGTTACAGTGATGAAACCACATGCTCCTCAGTTCCCCAGAAAGTATATTCCTCCCAAACACAGCACGAATGCCATGAATTAGGCTCCTGGACAAAAAGATTGTCTCTTTGCGAATCTGTACTGCTACCACAGCCTGGAGAAAGACAGGAGTGGAAAGACAAAACAGGCCAAAAGTTTATGTAGAACCACAGAACAGTTTGGGCTGGAAGGGATCTTAAAGATCATCTAGCTCTAACCTCCCTGCCATGGGCATGAACACCTTTTATTAGACTGGGTTGTTC
Organism: Picathartes gymnocephalus; assembly: GCA_013390045.1. Lineage (NCBI taxonomy): Eukaryota > Metazoa > Chordata > Aves > Passeriformes > Picathartidae > Picathartes > Picathartes gymnocephalus. The sequence continues at coordinate 145,082 of WEKY01008148.1, forward strand.
AGACCCTCCCTTGTCCAGCCTGACTTTGAACAACAGGGTTGGACAAAACGTTTAGACAATTTTTTTTCCCCCCAAACATGGAAGCTTTGCACAATATAATAAAGTGAATCCTTTGCTATTACATCAGCCTTCATGATGGAGGTACTGTGGGCAATTTCAGCAGAGGGAAAGATTCAGAAGGACATGGAAATCACATGTGTATCACACAGTGGCACTGCAGTCCCATGGACGCTAAACCTGCTCTGATGCTAAAAAAAACCAGTAGCCATCCACCTATTTTAACAGCACCGAAATGGATCCAGTATCAATATCCAGTACACATCTGTGCTCAGACTCTAGGACAGCACTAGTTTGATCAGATAAATGCAAAGGTGTAAGCATAGAGCCTTCTATTTCCACAGGGTGACTGAAAAGTGCTCCCTCCCCAGCAGAAAGAAATATGCCCATCAGAAGTCACAGGGTTCTTCTCTCACTTGTCTTGTGTTGTGGCAGCTGCATGAATCAGATGCTGAAAGAGTCCAACATGAAGCAGAACCTGATTTAAATGAACTGTATACACAACCATGTGAACTTTTTAAACACAGGAAAATAGTATTAAAATTTTAGTTTCTTTTCTCCCTTCCCCACTTCCCTTTCTCAGTTGACAGTCAACCAGCTGGTTAACTGCTCGGAAGGTGCACGCTCATTCCCACATTTAACCAGTGCTCCCTGTGGGGCACTGTGCAACCAAATGCTTCACCACCACTTCTTAATATTGAACCACAGCACACAGCCACTTCCTCAAGCTGGTGGCTGCACTCTGAGGGACAGCACCTGCAGGAGTTCAGCAGAAGCAATTGATTCACAGCAAAATGAGACACAGTTGAGAGCTTCCTTCCACAGAACACAGCAGGAAAAGGGAGATGTTGCCTCCAGAGAGATAGAATGACCATGATGGATGGTCTTGCTGTTACATGGTTCCTGTTGAGTATGTGAACATGCTTTACTCAGGTTTTGCTCCTCCGATGAACACCTCATATAGAATATGAAAGATAAATATATGACAATTATAGAGATTATAAAAGGAAAGATAAATATATGTCAGAATTTTAACCCAAAGCAAATTTTCAAGCAGCCTTTTCCAAACAGCTATGAAGTGTGGAGATTTTTCTTAACCAAACAATGAAAAAGAGCCCCAGTTCAATAGCCTTCTTAGCAAAGCCAGATGGTAAAAAGATGAGAAAGCAGAGCAGAATACAGTAAGCTGACATTTTCTGCAGGGGACTTCCCCTCTCTAATTAAAAACTACATTCATTATTTCTTAACTAGCATGAGTTTTTAAAACAAAACGATGGATAATTTAAGTAGAAGCATGATTTGCAAACCAATTTGAAATATCTCTTAGAACATTTTTCCACCTTTGACCGCCTCTAAAGCACAAAAAAAGCCTTCAGTAATGCAAGAAATCCAGTTTTTATGCAAGTCAATACCACTGACAACTGAGCAAGAAAGAAACCAGTCAAATCCTCACTTCAAAGCACTGTTTAGTTAAAGATGAATTATGTGACCTTTTGGCAGTGTACAATGGAACAGAAGTCAAAGGTATCCAAATTCTTCCACGCTCTAAACAAGTTCAGTCCCATATCTATGAGAAACTACCCCTGTGTTAGAATAGACCACACTTTTCAGAACAACATGTTTAAGCTAATAAAGTTTCATGGAAGCCTCAAAGAGAGCAGATAAATCTTCTTCTGTTTGGGGACGTGGTGATAGTTTAGTCACTCTCTCCTGCAAGATGAAAGAAAAACTGGATTACAAATGGATACCAATAAAATGAATCAAACAGCAGCTGAACTATATGTCTCTGTACTAACATCCTTTACAGAGAATAAGAAGGTTTTGCAAAATAAGTAATCAAGTAATTAAGGTGGAAGCATCATCAAATGTGCAGTACTTCCAAGAATATATAAGCTAAAATTTCCTGTAATTAAATACACAGAAGCAAGATTAGAATGCTGTTCCATTTCAGAGTCAAGCACAGCAGACACGGGCCTTCTCCACTACAGATATCAGTACACTGAAAGACATTATCCTGGGAACAAAGTCCATTTTAAAATTAATTTGCCAGCACTAAACTAGGAGTTAGAGTTTTAGGGACCAAGACTTTCAAAATACTACATCTCTCAAGGACAAGGAGCTGCTGTAAATGGGGAGAATAAACAGCACTTGTAAGTCAGACTCTGAAAAAGAGACACAGCAAGGGACAGTATGAAACTGCTTAATAAACAACCCCACGCCTCAGAGTCAGAATACAAAGTAGTTGTGGTTGGTCTTCATCTGGACACTGATTAAACATTATGTTCAGGTGCTAAAGCCCCTCTGACTGAAATGAAACTCAGGTATGCACTTTAGTGCTCTGCCTGACAAAATAACCACAAAGGCAGGGGCTGCAATTCAGAAAAGTCCTGTGCTACTGAGGATGAGGAGCTGTATTAGTGTAGGTACCCAGTTATTGCAGAAACATTCAGCTGAAAGGGCCTAATGTCAGTGTACTCATACTGGTTATGATTAGAACTTTCATGTTTTCAACAACCAATGATTTTAACATTTTATTAAGTACTGGGGGGAGTTAGAGATGTCTGCAAAGACGGAGTCCAGGTCCACACTAGGAACACATCATCTTTAGATGAGGTATGTTTTGGCAAGAGAGAGTTTCTTCTGCTGCAACCTGTTCCAGCATCTCCCTTGTGCAAGATGCTTTAAATTTCCCCCCTTTCTTCACATGTGAGACAGTGGGTATCATTTGCTGAGGTCCTTGCCTCAGGCACGGAGTGGGATGCAGGGGAAGGGGCTCCCCCAGCTCCCTGCCTGGGCGGGAGGCTCAGCTGCGAGCAGAGCACACCCCACTGCCTGGGGCGATGCCACAGCACGGTGCTGCAGCCCCTGCACTTCCTTCCCCCGGCCTGCGGGATGCGATCTGTGGGCAGGCTGGATGTGGTTACAGCAAGCGAGGCCGCCCCACTGCAAAATCAACGTGAAACAGTGGTCTAGCATGGTGAGGAAGTCGGCTGTGAGGTATTCACAGTTCATAATCGTGGTTAGCATGGCTTGTGAGGAGTCTGAAAAATGCAGCTCTGTGTGCATAAGTCTACCTACAGAAGAAGCTTTAGTGGTGCATAAGTAGCAATCAAATGGTATCCCTTTCCCCATCCCTGACCAGTTCCGCTACACACAGAGATCCAGCCAAAGAGAAGGCTAAGATTCTTCTATGCAGTTTTGAAACCAAATGGAAAATTCAACTAGCACTAGGGTAAAGTGTGTTGGTTTTTTTTCAAACTCACAATATGCAAATTATAACAACACAGTGCTCAAGTATTCATAAATTCATTAAATTAGGACAGTCTGGGCCAAAGCCAGTTTTGCAGCTCTGTGCACTGAGATGTCCAGAGTTATCTGTAAAATCACACCGGGTGACAGGAGACAGCCAGCCTGACAGCCTGACAGACTGGAGCATTTCCCAGCTCTATCGACAGAAGGCTGCAAACGGATGCTCCTCCCGCATGCCTCGACACACAGGCACCAGCGCTACCTCTGCACAAGCTTGCTGATATTTGCTGGTGCCCAGACAGCAAGGGCCTGGCTCCCTCCATCTGACTCAGTGCATTCTGATCTCGTGCCAAACCGAGCAGCTCCGCACTCATCACTGGCTCAGCCCCATTGTAGCTGCCTCCGGGGCATCTGCAGGGGGTGGGTGGATAGAGAACAGCCCTTCCACCATCTCCCATTGTCAGTGCCCCCATCTCCTCTCAAGCACCAGCACAGGGTCAGCCACCTTGAACCTTGGGACAGCATCTTCTTTGCTAGAATCACTGCTGTCTGTAGATAAGATCAATTTCAATAGACTCAGGAAGGGAAATAAAATTCTGTTTTAACTTCAAGCATAGATGTCTGTCCCAATAGAGCTCCCACTCCAAATCCCAACAGTCAGGTTACTTTTTTTCCCCACTGCCTGCACTTCACAGCATGGAATATACCTGGCAAATTTTTTAGTGCTATCACCACTGCTTTGCTGATGTGAATGGGCCATTGCTGTATTACAAAGCAAACCTGTTGCAAGATGAAAAGCGAAACAATTATAGCAAAAAATAAACTGTATGGACTAACCCTGTGGTTATTAGCAGACTATTAAGGAACACTGATACATTTTCATCATGTTACATCTCATTCAAAAAAAATAAGGGCTGGGAAACTATTAGGTCATCTCATTTTACACTACAATAAACCACCAACGCCATAAGAAGACAGAAAAAACCTTCAACATCTTTTGGTGAAGAGCCCTCCCCCAGCTAGGCAAAACTTGCATTCAATATTTGCTTTAAAGAAACATGTTTATCAAAACAAACCCTCCAAATGCCCCATTACAATGTACATGCATAATCTACTTGATGGATGCCCAGAGACCTTAGTTTTCTTCCTGGCTTTGCCACTGGTCTGTTGTGTGTGATCCTAAGTAGTTGCACCTTTGTGTCACTTTCTCAGGTACGAAACAGGAATATTAATATTTACTGTTAATGTAACTGTTCTAAGGTGCTCTGAGATTTATGAATGAGAAGAACTATACAGGATCTGCTGTAAAAAGTGAATAACCTGTTGGCCTACAAAATTTTCACTTTCTCTGTAGTATTATTTCCCTTGCAACTTGGTGGAAACAAATACTAGGTCCACAGCATATGAATCAAGCTGTCTTTTTACAAGGAAGACTTTGGATTTTGCTTTAAGAGTGGTGTGTTGCTTTTTGCAGTGTCTTTGTGGGCACTGAAACAATAAAGGGTATTACAAGTTTAATCTATATCATCCCAGGGGACCTTATTTCAAATTCTGATGGGGGTCAATGGAACAAAAAAGCCATCTGCGAAAAAAAATGCAACTTCTCAATATGGAAAGTTTAATGCAAAGTGAGTTTGGTCATTCTTACCAGATAGCACTTGGTATTAAGGCTTTATCTATAGACCACCTGCACACATAATTAAGAGAGGTAGTTATGAAAAAGCAGTATCTACTGCAAAGATCAAAGGCCTATGAAAAACATCCTCTTTTTAAAAACTGTAACATTAAAAAAACCCCCAAACCAAACACTTAGCCCTTTTTTCTGAATCCATGTGAAAACTGCAGCATCCACTCCATCCCACTGAAAAGGAAAACCTAAACTCTGGAGTGAAACAAAATACAGTTGACTACTCATAATTTTCTCCATTTAAATAGTTTTCATGTAGGAATAGAAATAAAACTTGCTGGAAAAGAAGCATTTCTGTTTTTGCCAAAACCTGTTCTATTTTATTTGACAAGAAAAACTGTTTTGCTCTCTGTCTTACCTGAGGCAGAGTGCCTTTGACTAATGCAGGGATGTCTGCTTTGGAATAACCAATTGCAGCTAAGCCATCATCAACATTCAGATCAAATAGGAATTTCCGGAGTGTGTCTGCCAAAATAAGCCCCGCATCTTTGATTCTGGCAGTGCGGATGTCAGCTCCTAAAAAAGACATAATGCCTTGACTGTAGGGTGGAGAGAGCAGAGGAAGCCTGTCCTGGACTTAATTTAATCATAATATCAGCTGAATACATATCCATACATAACAGCCACTGCCCTAAAAGCAACACGAAGTAAAAAGAGGAATCAGTCTTCATTTTACAGTTGGAATAGTTTGTGAAAGGTGAAATAGAACAAGATCAGAAGCAGGTTAACTGCTGCCAAAAAGACTAACTGCCACATGAGGTTAACTTCCTTTCCTCTGTGTTTACAGGGAGAAGCACTTTTCAGCCTGACTAACTGCTGGGAGGAAAGAAGCTAACGCATGAACGTCAGTGGTATTTATTCGTACGGACAGTGTGCCAAATGCTAACTTCATTTTAACGCCTTGAGTTTGCTGACATCTAGAGGACTGTTCTATTCAAATACACATTTACAGAGAGGACTATGGCACGCAGGCTGAAAAAAGCAGGAGACAGCAGGGCAGTGTTCAGGGGATTGTGTAAATTCTAAATTTATTGCTGTTTGAATATGTGCTGGCTTGTGTAGGGTACTGTAGAACTGAAGAGAAGGAACTGCACTCTTTGAAACATCTACTAAACAGTAACGAAAACATCAATATAAAATGAAAGCTTACAAATATTTCTTACAGAATAGCTTGTGTTCCCTTCTTCAATGAATGTTCAGGACTTACTTAAAAGTAATAACAAAAGTATGTCCAGACAGGAGACACAAGTTCCTCCACAAGATTTCTTTCAAAGTAACCCGAGCTAAATTGGTTCTCTGTGTAATCCCAATGATGTTACACCAGAACTATGTTAGGTCCAAGTGCCATACTGAGAGATGAGTAAGAGCAATACATAGCTAAAGGAAAAATATCTTCTGTGATCTTCATGCAGCTCAGTGTAACATTCAAAGGGAGTTAAGGGAACAGGAGACCTACAAGCTCACTTGAAGAGCTCAGATATTCAGGTAGTAAGACTAGCAGTAATGTAGCAAACTAATGTCTGGGAAAAACTGATAAATAAGATATGACAGAGTCTTGTACAAAGTCTTGTGCTATTGGGGCTACGCCATGAATTCTGAGTTTATCCTGGGTTTTGATGTGGAGGGGTAACTAGGACATGAAACCACCATCTTCAGAGAGTAAAGTAAAAGGGAAAGGGAGGAGGATAAAACATGACAGTAAGTCCGACTGGCAGTTTTAAAGTATTGCTATAGTGCTAGTACTTTCTTTTTGCTCAACCTAAAAGATACATCAATCTTTGATTGCACCTAGAAAATTTCTGCCCACATGCACACCTATTTCAACTGTTTAAGAATCCACCCAGGGAGGTATTAAGCTTTTTCTGGTTGTACCCAAATTCACAGCTGTACATACATACAATATAACTATTTAGTAATCTGCTTCATGTCATAAAATACCTTCTTAGTCATTGTATTTGGCAACATGACAGGTTTGAATCAGCTACTGTGGTCAGTTGGACTCTGGAGTGGACTCAGAAGTAAACACCCCAGATGGGAATTAAGAAATTCAATTCCACGTGACATGTTTTCAGCAGAGTCCCTTCCCAGCAAGGCACACAATGATGTAGTTAAAATTTCTACTGAGAAAATTAACAGAAGTTTTAGAGAATTTATGGCAGCAGTTAATACCACAAAAGCAAAAGGAACTGCTTTTCAGTCCCTTGTGTTAAAATCAAGAGCCAGTTATCCAGACACATTTTCTTCATCTAATTTTAGTTGTGTGTTATTGCTGTAGGAACACAGACATTTATTAGCTCAGGATATGATTCCAGCTAGGTTTGACTATAGGAAGGACAGTGTACTTTAGAGGAAGCCTGAACAACCTCACAGATCATTTATGAAATAAACCAAACTTTCACCCAATGCAGCTTTTCTGACCATATTGTTTTACATCCTCTTTAAAATACTGTGATATGTTCATTGTCTATGTAAAAGTCCTGCTCCTTCTTGAAATCCCCAATGCTTTCAGATTACTTACACAAGCAAGTCATACACGTGACTGGATTGCTGTGACTTGCATACAGAAGGCTGACCATACAAGGGAACACAAATTTTCCAAATACCAGGAGAGTTGGCCCAACCACTTTTTCTCCACTCCCTGCACTGCAGTGCATGCGGCTGTGACTGCTCCTTAGCCAGCATGGGTATTAGCAGCAGGGTAGCCACAACACAGAACCTAGTGCAAGCAAAAACCCTGACCTTAGACATAAATAAATTAGCTGATTGCAGAGCCGTGCTGTCACAGTTACATTGCTAACAGCTCTGAGATTACATCACTGGAAGCTGGTTTATTATACACAGTCATGCTGGGGGTGCAGTAAAGAGGTATCCTTTCTCTTAGGACACTCTTTGGTGATGGGTTGCACACATAACAAGACACTGTATGAGAAAATAATCTTTAAATGAGCTGTCAGCTGGCAGCATTCACTTTTATTCTGCTAAAAAGCAGAAAAGGCCATTTTGTTCATTAATCCACTTCTTAGCCATTACTTATGTGTCCACAGAAGAGCTACTCTAAAAAAGCCTTCCCTTGACATCAGCCACTGAGAAATTCCAAAAACAAGCTTAGGCCTACATTAGAAAGACCAAAACCCACAGCTTTGTGCCATGGAAAAAGAGCAGGAGTGATTCAGAATATCCCTGTTCTAATTCATTGCCACAGCAGAGAATTTGTTAGGCAAAATCCTTCCTTTTAGCTAACAAGTGCCCCTGAGTACTGGTTCACTTTAGGATAGCTACTCTCCATAAAGCACCAAGAGTTGTGCCAATCACAGCTACTCTTGTCTGATTTGCAACAGACCTTCAGTTAACTTCAGCTGTCCATTTTTCTGGCCAAGAATCAGATTTCTTCAGCTTGCTCCTCTAATCACAGCACTCAATATCAAAAAATTCAGCATTATTTAATCTAATTTGCATTACATGTAACTCCAGAATCTTGTTTTTGAACTTAAACCTCTCCCAGCAACCAGTGACAATTGCTTGCACACATTTTTTTTTCAATCCCAAAATATCATTTTGGAAAGAATTCCATTTGTACACAAGAACTGTACCCACAGAGATTCCTACCTAGAATCTCTGCAGCTTCTAAATGCCGCTCAGGATGTATCTGTGCTGTGAAAGCAAACACTGCTGGGGATGTCAGCACCACAGAGAGGCCGTGTGGCTGGAGAAAAAAGAAGAAAAAAAGAATAAAACACATCAACACAACATGCACTTTTAACTTCAATGGACTTTAATGCCCATTAATGACAGATAACAGATAATTGAAATGTATAATAAAAACCCAAAAAGTAACAAGTTTTACCACTAAAGAGTGATCCACATTATAATCCTTTGGTTTGTAAGTTTTCACCAAACCAGAAATAGGGTAAGACATTCCATGGCTGGAACAGAAAGTAGAGAGAGAGTGGTTAGGGCAGCTCTCCCAGTATTTGGAAAATTTGTGTTCAGTCCCTTGTGTGGTCAGTTTTCAGTATGCAAGCCTCTTCAGTAGAGATACTCAGAAGGTATTGACAGGTGTGGTGTGGATATTAGTTACAAACAGCCCTCATCCCTCTGCACCTCAGGGACCTAGCTGTAAAAAACAGTACCTCTTTACTTTGTGAGTGTGAAGTTATATTACTTCACTGACTGGGCTGAAAGATGTTCAGTTCCTGGAGTAATGTAGAAATGCCAAAAATATCATAGTCTGCATACCTACGTGGCCACACTGAGAAAAAGAGACTTTAATTTTAAGATATAATTAAAAGACTAGACTTGCTCAAAGAAAAGTAATGAAAGGAAGGTTTCTGAAGAGGATGACTACTAATAACTTCTGCACACAATTCACTTTTAGGCTTTGCTTCTTTGAGATTTTCATCCAAATGAAACTATATTGCCTTGCAATATTAATTAAAGCTCATTTCAGACTGCTGATTGCCTGCCCCACAGACAAACTTACAGATAATTGCATCAGTTCAGGAAAAACTCAAGATTACATCATTGCTGTCTCACTGTGGAACAGCTGGCGTGAAATCTAACATTTTAAGTGTCATTGACTTTTTTACTCTTGTTTTAACTACCCAGGAAGGTAAATAAGGCTGTGTTTTGTACTTTTCATGTGTTTGGTTTTGAGTATCACAACTCAGAATACACAATCTTAATACACATAAATGCCAAGAGCCCATCAGTTTGTCACAACACACAGGTCCTTCACCATCACAGGCCAGGCTCCAATTCCTTACTATCCATTCAGCAACAAGGGCAGCAACATCTTCAACAATCTGGAACAAATACTAGCTAGAAGCTGACCTCAGATGGGGTTACTATTTCTCTGTACTCACCAGAGATGAACACCAGCATTGCCAAAGCCAATGCCAGCAAAAGCACTTGCCAGGTGCATGTTGGCTCTTGCTTCACGGTCTTCAGGGTTTCTGATGGCTCTGGGCATCATGGAGGCAAATGGTACCCATGAATTCACAATTCACAGATTGGTGATACAGGAGGGAGAATGGAGAAGGGGCTTCTTATGGACAGATATACAACAAATCTTAAAGATAAGCTGGGATAAAAATGGTGGAAATGGAATCAAGTCACACTTTGGTAAAAGAACAGTCCATCTGGATCACTTAAGTAGATCATACTGGTTCAGTTAAGGGCAAGCTGCCTCGCACTTTTCAAAAAAACCAAGTAAATAGAGTGAATTTAACCATATTCACCTCACTGGTGAATTAAAAAATTCTATTTAGGATCTTTGGTAATTCTACGTATGGCTCCAGGATCACTCCAGCTTCCTCACCATCTCATTAGGTGGTGGTATAGACCCACCACCTGTGTGGGAAGAAGACAGGATGCCTTGCCTTCCTGTGCCTCAGGCTCCTCGTGTAGTTTGACAGAAAGGAGAAAAAGTCTCATGAATAGATTCCAAAGGAACAAAAAACCAACTATTTTGACTTGCTAGGTACTGTTAAAAGTCTTTTATGTAAAAACCCCCACATTGATCTTTAATAGAAGTGCACATGGTATGCAAAAGCTGTAAAGAGGCTAAAACTTTATTGACAGAGATCAAATCCAACTCCCAGCTAAGTCAATACCTATTCTGAACTGAAGGTCTGCTAAGAATGAGCAGGTTTGCAATAAAGGCGTAATTTTGCACATTCATAAGTGCATGTCATTACCTTCTTGAGGGATGTGCAAGTATCTTAATTTACACCGAAGGCCACAGAAATAACATCAGCAGTATTTTATTCAGTTTGTTACATATTTCCCTTATACTGTCATAGAAAGGAGATTCTTGAAAAAAATATGTAAATGCTCCTCCCATATTACCTGAACAGTTTGAAATACCTTAAACTGAGGACTTATAAAAAAGATTCACAGAGGTATTAAAAAGCAACTTCCTCAACTAATCCCAATTTTACTTTTAATTTTATTTGAAAAATATTTTATCTTTATTTAAGGAAAATCCAGGGTAGAAAACAAAAGCTTAATGTTGCAGCTTGCCTTATTCTAGCCTAACACTTACATTCTTGCAAGCATCCCTTTTAGGGTGCTGGGGACTGAACACACTGCATGGGAGATGGATGTTAAATATGTTACCTTTTCAGATATTTAGCAACAATACGCAGAGCGTGCAGAGCCCAGACATCGCTGACGGGGTTGCTGCCTTGGTAGGCTGGGCGGTTGATAGGATTGGAAGGGCAGGGACTGCGCTTGTTGTAAGGGAGAGCGGTGTAGGATTCCAGGGCATGGCTGACAGAAAGATAAAAAAATGAATTATTTAAGGGGGAGAGCTCCATTTTACTGCCCTACTGTCCTTTGAATGCAGGTTCTTATCTATTTCTGGTGTTCAACAAGAAATACAATCTCACAGACAATTGGAAGAATGCTGGGCCAGCACCTCCAGAGCACTTCCTCTCCAACAAACACACAGAAGGCAGTCTAAGTCCCTTTCTATCAGCTCACATCATGCTAAAAGCCTGGCTGGATGCATTGGCACCTGCAGTGTTTCTCACTGTAGAGGGCTGTACATGTGCAATGAGTGCATTTCCTTTCTGTAGGACAGGAACCATAAGAGGCTTTAGCACTGGAAACTTCATATTTTAGAAGTATTGACCTTGAAAAAATTATGAGTATGATATTTAAGCTAAGTGGAAGTGCCAACAGTCTCATCTCCCAGAGACTCATGAATCTGACCACATAAAGAAGGGGCACTGCCTATGTGGCTCCATTTAGATGAACAAAACTACAGACAAATCATTTTCATTGATGAACAAATGCCTTTTTTCCATTACAGATATTGCAGTCCAGGGTCCTTCAACAAGCTTGAGAAATCACAGTTTCATTACATATCTATTACTTTAATATACATAGCACCCAGAAGCAAACTAAGCTCTGGCTCTCCAAATAGAAATGTCAATGCACTTTGTGCAGTTAAACTGTAGGTTTAAGATGAAGAAAATTTTGTGCCAAGTGAAAAGCAAACAATGAGATTGGTTCCAAAGATGGCCGTACCTGGGTGAAGACCTGCCAGCATCTCACAAGCTTTTACAAATTTTTATTGACACATCATGGCTTTTGTTAGAAAATTCTTGTTCTCTATTCCCTGCCATGTCTGTGGTCTATGATAAATGCTATTACAATTGTAATTAATAATCTATCTCCATGATCTCTTAAAATGGGACACCTGAACTCTCTTCCCTGACAATAGCTATTCTGGAAGCAAACAGCTAAAACATTCTAAAATTTTTGCAAATGCAGGATTTGTTTCTGTACATTCTGAAGGAGGCAGTGAAACAAAGTAAGATGAAAGTATGACCGAGCTCACCTTAACATGAACAGCTAACAGAGAAAAAAAGATCATCCTCTTGTGCTCTCAAAATATATTTTTTCTACAATCATAGTAAAAATACAAAATTTAAATAAAATCAAGTAGCAGCCTATGCAGAAAACTCACCAAAGCACATCAAAGCCACTGTTGGCCACTATTCGTTCAGGCATAGACAGTGTGTGTAAAGGATCAATGATGCCTAATGTTGGCTTAATGGCTCTTGAAGCAATACCTGCAATGTGTAAAGGGAAGAAAATCAGTTAAAGATTTTTTGCAACAAAATAGGACAAGATAAGCTTAATGTTCAAAACATGACAATGAGGGAAAAAATATTTGAAAGTATAAACATGAAAGCAAAGAGAGAGAAGTGAGGGTAGAAAGCACCTATGAATGTAAGATTCATTGATGATGAATCCTTTCTAAAAGAGATATATGATTTGAGACTTTTGCCTGAAGTGGATTATACCAGACAATGTTCTCTCTCTGTCTGCAGCCCTCCCTGAGTAGCCTCGCAAAGTGTCTGTGGCATCTGCCGTATGCTTAGATTTGTATCTTCTGTGGACAGCCAGAGGGCAAAACTGGTTTGTATCTACAATCAATTGCTATTGCCAATTGCTGTCTTCAGCATCTGTAATAACCATGTCTTTGTATTTTGGTTAAGAGTGCACAGAAGTAGCTTTGAGACAGACAGACAGACAGACAGACAGACAGACTGATTAACTATGTATAGACTAGAAAACTCTTGAGCTATTGTCAAACCTCCTTAGCACAGCCATCTGGGTCCCAAGTTCTGCAGACTGTGTGACATATAAAATCCACATGTTTAGAAGCAAAACCTTAAAACAGTTATGAAGCTCAAGATGACATTTTAGCCTTAACTGTTATTTTCCAGGGATGAAAAGGCCAAAGGAAGACAGTGTCCCTCACTTGCACAGCATCCCAGGCCTGAGGTTTCCAAAGTCAGGAAAAGGAACATTTGGTTGCAATTACACAACAAAGAAACAAAAGTCTTAAAAGTAGAAAGAAAAATACAGAGGAAATAAGGAACAGTTGGTTGACCCTGAATATAAGTAGAAATTTCCTTTCCAATTAACATTTTCTGCCATTTAAGGACTTGAAAGATTTTAGTTTCCTGTTTTGCCTTCAAACTATAATCCACTGTATTACATAGGTATTTCATTATGTTAATATGTTATAAATTTAATTCAAGGAGGAAATCTTAAAGCTTTTAAAATTTGCGTGTGGCAGTTGAATCAAACAAAATGACACCTGAAATTACATGCAGTATCCTTTCCTTTCAAGGCAGGGAAATAACAAAGACATTGGAAAAGCAATTGTCTTGAATAACATACAAAAAACCCCACAAAACAAACAAACAAAAACCCCAAAACAAAACACCAAAACTTCACCGGTTTTAACTTTTAGTTCTTTGAAGTCAAAAATGGCAACACCAGTGGTTTCACTTCCAGTGCCAGATGTCGTAGGAACTTAAAAGGAAGAATGGGGATAACAACAAATAATAAGAAGTATATAATACCGCAAAATAAATAATAAAACCACAATAGTAGCACCACCCAAAATACAGGACCCAGGAAATCTTGGAGGTATCCCTTATCCAAAGCCAACAGATCAAAGGGAAACTGCTACTTTGATCTCTTTTCTCAGTAAAGGAGTCTAAGTGAGGTAAAGATACAAAGTAATGATAAAATCTCTGATTTTCCCTCCACTGAATTAAATAGCAAAATTGCTGCTGAATACAACTAGAGGAGGAGTAAGCCCAAAGGAAGCTGAAACAGTCACGGTAAGCTGATTTCAGCGGAAATATCAGAGAGTGTAGAGGGATTCACCTTCCCCTCCCCGCAACTCTCCACACACCCTCCTCATGCTTTACCTGCAATAAGTGGCTTGAGGGGCACAGTGACAGGCTTCCCTTTCCCGATAGGAGCATTGACATAATCCAGGAATTCTGATGAAGGGCTGGCTGCATACAGGTTGGCAGCCTTACAGGTGTCCATTACAGACCCACCTCCAACAGCAACATAGGCATCAAACTCTCCCTTTTTAGCAAACTGAATGGCATCCAGGAAACTTGGAACACAAGAAAGATTTTCCAATTAGTCAGGATAAAACCAGTACACAGGGAAACTATCTACTAAGACCAGCATGCAGGCCACAAGGAGGTGTTTAAACAGCCATATGGAATCCTGTAAAAGCCTAGAAGTGCACTGTCAGAAGTAAGTTGTACCTTTGGTCTGTTGGCTCCACACGGACATTATCATACATTTGAAAGTTTATACCATATTTTGCCAAGGAATTCAATACGGCATTTACAGGAGGGAGTTTGGAGAGGTTTTTATCTGTCATCAAACAAACTCTTCTAGCACCAAGATTCTGCAGATCCTACAATAACGAATCAAAAAACCAAACGACTGGTATAAAATCATACACTTCACTATTTAAACACTAATCCAAATCAACTGAACCATTTGATAATAATAGAACTCTGATTTAAAAATAGTTGGTTATTGTAAAATTTTTAAAACCATATTAGCTGAAGAAAAAGAGCATTAACCACACACATGTAGAATACAGAAAGCATAATAAAGTTTTAAGTTGCCAAATTTATATAGTTGAAGTCTTATGACAGAAGAAAACTAAAGTTGTTGAACCACATGGATCCACTTTAAACTATAGTAAAATATAAAACATTTTAAAAAATATTTTTCCTTGGTTCCTGTGAGAATAAAAAAGGCCTTTTCATAGGTTGTCTCCACTAACTGCCTACCAAAGCACAGCATTAAAATCTTGAAAATGTAATATTGAATATTAATTTATTGATGAAAAATCAAAATGAGGTCACAAAAAGAAGAAAAATAATGCTACATCCTAACATTATCCTAATAGCTAATTGTCACAATAGGTATATAATATGTATAAATAATTCTAGTGCAGTTTAAAGACAGGTTCTGCCTAATTTCATTTACTGTCTGACTATAATCTTACTTCACAAATTTTCAAATAATAAAGAGATCTATTAATGCTAGAAATGCCAAGAAAGGAGGAAAAATGATAAATGAAGAAAGCCAGTGATAAAAGCATACTGGAACAATGTACTCAGGTGAACCATCTCACACTGCTGAAACAAAAATTCTACTCTTATGCAGGGCAAACTGAGAGCTGAATGAATATCTAGCTAATTTAACAGAAAGTCTCTGACTCATTTTAATGAGTGCTAGGAAGATGAGAGAGATCTTGAGAAAATCGTGGTGGGTCACTAGGATTCAAAACTTTCTGAATTAAATTCCCTGTCAGAGAAAAATATTGTTGCATAATTGTAGCAAATTATCAATGACCCAATTATCCTCTGAGCTGCATTTCATGTACTCGTACTACAGCAGCACTGATGCACAATGGTTCTGTTCTTAACCAACAGTATGCTCCAACCTTTTTACAGTGATACATAGGACCACACACAACTGCAAAGCAGTGGAGATTCAGACACACCATATATAAGCTTTCCTTTATTGAGTGGATTGATAACACTGCCAGCCTTTTAGAAAGCAACTTTTCTCCAGTGATGGACTTACACCATGGCAGCTTACCATGCCAATCTCTTTTGTAACTCCTTCTCCATATCGGATGTTCGAAATGGCCATCTACAAAAAAAAGAACTTTTTTTTCTTCTCAACAAAAATGGCATCTAGCCCTAGTGAAATATAAATATTTAATAGTGTAAATATTTGTTCAATGCCATATTTGTCAAGAAGTATTGTTTATACGATTTTAAAATGAAAATATAGAAAAATGAAATGGAATGAAATGTATTTTAAATCTACCTCAAATGCATAGTCTGTATTCCCCAGGGTGGGTCGTTCAGGGACTGGAATTGAAATAAAACAGTAGAATTAGGGAACAAAAAGTTATTTCAATCTGTTTCTCAGCTCTAGAGTTGTCAGATTCCCTTGCTTTTAGAATCACTAATATATTTCCACAGGTCATCTGAGCTTGTTGGGATAACAGTTGCCCATTTCAACTCCTGTTGTTTATGAGCTCAGATTACCAAGTACTTGATCTGACTCATGCAATTCAAAAAAACAAATAAATTTTTTCAATTTCTTTCAAGAATTAAGTATTTCTTATAAAAACTGAATAAATTTGTAGGAAGGTTGCATGAGAGTTTCTTTGTAGTCTAAAAGACCAGAACAGCACATAGAAAGTAGAACTGAGTATGTGTAGAGCATACAAGCTGAGAGGTGCTAGAAATGTGTAGGGGCTACATGATAACCCTCAGAACAACATTTAGGACTAATCCATAAGACATCCTCTATATGTACCTGGATAGAGAACACATTTTGTATGTATGGGAGCAACTCTAAGAGGTGTTTACATTTCTTTTTACTTCCGCCAAGTCCTGAACTGGCAGGTGAAACTGAATTATTAGCTAGAAAATTACTGCATGCACTGCTAATAATAAATATGAATCAGTGTGTTACTATTAACTTTAGTTAAAAGAAAGGACAGTGTTTCAGTCACAGCCTCTCTCTGCCATGTCATTTTTGTGTGAATGATCACAAAACTCAATTTCTGGCATATTCTGATTTTGCCACAGAGCGAAGCAAACTACATCAACTGAAATTGCCCATTCTTCTCCAAGAAAAGACCAGGCAAAGCATTCTGCTCTTCCTGCTGAAGTCATGCCTTACGTCTGCTATAGTAATTGAAAATATGCAATTTGGATTCTGATCCAATGAGTGAAGCCATGATAATGAGTCTTACAGACATGCTGGGGTGCACTAGAGCACTGACCCACAACAGTAACAGATAGATGTATTAAAATCCTTTATGTACTTTCTATTCAAGCACAGGCCAGCTGCTATCAGGTCTTTCATTGCCACCTCTTGCCAGGCTGTACATGTTTGACCTCTCCTGGAGTTGGAGTCTGCTGTACTTTCAGTCGTTAATTTGACAGGCTAAGGACACGTCCAAACCATTTACTCTCTTGCTTTCTGATAGTACAATAGACACCCTGCTGTTACATTCTTGAACCAAACTTAACTTTCAGGGCAAATTTTATTGAGTTCAAAAATTGCACTATTTCCTCAAACACTGCCAAGAAACACAAAAAACTTTTTTTGTCAGCTATAGTCACTGTTCAATCAGTTCCCACTATTTAGAGATTTACTGAACTGATATCATCTTGCTACACTATAGACTCCATTGCTGCCCAAAACTTTCAGAGAGGGTTCTTAACTCAGGCTTCTGTTTAGCAAGAGCTTAGTTTGAATAGACTGAGTAGGTCATCAAGCAGACAAGCAAAAGAATGAAATTCTATTTCTCAGCTGCACTATTGTCTTGCTGTATGACGGTCTTGAGCAAAACAAGTATCTGAACATATAAACAGCTTTCCCATATGTAAAATGACAATGCAAATTCTTTAAGAAGTGTTTTAAGAATGTGAAACCATGCTACTTACTGAAATTATGGCCCAAAGCACTAATTTTTAGTGGATCTGGAGGCTGACAGATAGTTACTTTCCTAGCTTCCCTACAGTCCATGCAAACAGAAACTCCTCCCAGGGTGACTTGGGTTACTCAGGACAGCTCCCCTGCTCACAGTCCACAATCTTGGCCTAAGTGAGCTGCGTTCTTGGGACTGACTGTATAAAAAGCCTATGGAGATTTTATTCCCCCGGTCAATGCAGACCTTTGTGAAAAGCTACTTTTTATCCATATCACTTCCTGTTTCTTCTAATGTAACAGGTGTGTATCCAAAAGCAGATCTAAAGTTGAGATGGTTCAGGTGATGACAGCCAGAGCAAAGTTCAGATCAACTTGCCCCGTGGTATGGGGAAGGAGGGGACAGGAGGCACTTAACTGTGCTTTATGTGGAAACAGTGACACTACCACTACCATCGTACAGTTGCAAAATAACAGGCTGCTTGCCTTCTCATTTAGATTGTTCCTTCCCACCTGGTTGCACCCTCTGCCCAGCTTACACGGATTCATAAGGCCCTCTGCAGGGCCATGGTCTCCTACAGAATTATTTTGGAGACACAGATTAAATCTTACCTTGGGAATAAGTATGGCCATGGCTCGGGCATCGACAACTAGTTAAAATGTTAAAAAAAAAAAAGAAAAAAAAAAAAAAGGCGTAATTAAAAGGGGAAAACTAAACAGCTACGTCCTGAAAGTCTCCTGTAAGCACCCACTGCAAGGGCCTGCAGCTGAGCCCGGCTGTGTGCGGCGGGAGCGGGCACGGGGGGGCTCCGCAGGGGCGGAGCGGCCGCCACTTTTCGCTTTCCAGCCGCAGCCCCCGGCCCGCCGCCGGCCCCAGGAGGGACCCCAGGAGGAATCCCCGGGAGAGACCCCCGGGAGGGATCGCCGGGAGGCACCGCCGGGAGAGGACCCCGCGCCCGGTCCCGCAGCACTCACGCTGCCCGCTCCAGCTGCCGCAGCAGGCGGGACACCCGCGCCCTGCCCGCCGCCATGGCCCGGATCTGGGGACGGGGCCCGGGACGGGGACGGGGCCGGGCCGGCGGCAGCGCCTCCTCCCGGGACAGCGCCGCTGCCCGGCCCCGCTGCCGACACACGGGCGACCCAAACAGGGACTCGCACGGCTGAGGCGAGAAGAGTCCGCATTCGGCACCCCCAGCTCACGGTCCTACGGTCAGCGTTGTCGAAATCCAACTCACGCCTGTTTTAAGGCAAGCAAAACCTGGTTGCTAAAATATACAGCAGAGAATGCCAATGAAGAGAGACTAAAATCTAAGTAGGACTGAGTGCGTGTCATAGTATTTGTCACAGAAAAATATTGAAAGTAGTGGAACTGCAGAGTGAAAATAATAAAAAAAAGCCATGGTCCTGAGCATGGGGCAGTTTAAAACTAAGTGAAGTATTTTTCTGAGTCTTTTTAGTGGTGCCCAGTGACAGGAAAAAGAGCAATAGCCATAAACTAAAACAAAAGAAGCTTCCCCTCAACACAAGGAAGAACTTCTACACGTAGTGGCAAAAGACTGGAACAGGCTGCCCAGGGAGGTTGTGGAGTCTCCCTCTCTGGAGACATTCAAAACCCACATGGACACGTTCCTGTGTCACCTGATCTAGGTGACTGTGCCTTTGCAGGGGGCTTGGATGAGATGATCACCAGGGGTCCCTTCCAACCATAACAATTCTGTGATTCTATGAAATGATAGTAAATTATAGTGCAGGATGGATCAAAATTTTATAACCAAATTTTTAAGCTGTAAGCTGTGCTGCTTAGCTGCCAGCGGAGTAGTTAACCAGTATGAAGCAAATATAACATTGGATTCCGACAACAAAAGCGTAATTTTTCTATTGTAACAGATATAAGTACTTCACCTTTGCATACTCTTATGTCTTACTAGACATGATTGAATGATTCTGTGAGCAGATCAGATGAGCCTAAAATTCACGATTTTTCAAGGTGGTGAGCTTGGGAAAGCAGGTTAGTGGCCTCCTCAGGGCCTCACCTAAAGCTGCAAAACCTTTATCCACTTTTCAGAGCCACAAAGTGGCAACACCACAGGAGCACCCATACCTCTGCTCAGGTGACCACAATGCTGCTGGAAATGAACAAACTCCATGGAATTTGGCAGAGAAAGTTGACCATTATTCTTGTGAGCAGCACAGAACTCTTATCAGGTGTGTATATGTATGGGAAAAGGACCCTTCTATCTGGCTGAGCATGTACAAGATGTGCCCTATGGAAATGCCTAGAAGATCAGAGGCCTGGACTGTCTCTCTACAACAACCTTTTCCAGCTGTCCAAGTGTTTGTTGCCCCTGCTTTGCCTTGACACTTACACTGAAGGGTTGATAACAGAGGGTTGTGTCCACAAGACCATTCTTGCCACTGACAAGTCCAAAGCAACCTGCAGTGCAGCAGACTGCTCAGCACAGGGGCAAGAAGCACTAGAGTGGCAAAGAAAACACCATATGCAAGGCCCATAGGTTGGGCACTGTCAGTCCATCAATGCCATCCAAGCTCCAAAGTGTACATACCCCTTCTGCCCTACACAGAGGTTTTGCTTTCTGAACTGCTAAAGTCACCCAGCTTTTTCAAAAACTCATTTGCAGCAAGGCACTACATTATGATTAAACCACTCATGAACGTCAAAGTTTGAAAACCTAACTTAATTGATACTGCTGAAACTTGTTTACTTTCTTAACAGGGAACATCATCTTTCCTGTAGCTAAGCCACACGTTGAGACAGCACATTTTTTCATTTCAAGTGTATATGTGATTCTACAAAGTTCAAAGGAGTAATGGGCAGAAGTCTGAGAGAATTTCTACTACCTGCTCTCAAACTGCTTACTAAACACTCTAAGACTATTTCTATAAAATGATGGATTACTGTTACTACAGGGGGAAATTTAGGTTTTAACTTGTACAAGACAAACATTTTTTCTGCTGAATTCAATGACTGGTCACCAGCTTTGGCTTTCTTTTTTAATGAACAAAATGCTTTAGAAAATCTGTACAATTTCTTAGGCCCTGCAATAAATCTTACAGTAAGTTTCCATGTTCTTTTTGCAACTGAACCTGAATACCAGAGAATTGAGAGCAGAAGTTGACTTACAGAACAAGAGCTCCACCGTCAGGCCACGTGCCCGAGGCAGAGAGCAGCAGCCACATCCTTTAACTGGACCTGTGGCTCTTACTCAAAAAAACCTCCAGGTCCCGTCTGCGGTCCACCCCTAGTCCCAGCTACCTGAAAATGGGGAAGCTTTGCTCAGCTTTCGTCCTGGCAGGACCGCTGCAGGCCAACTGTGAAGCAACGTTACCTGTGAAACAAGTCACTACCAAACCGCCAGCCTGGGGGGAATTGGGGCTCCCGACCCCTTTCACAGGGCATCAATTTCCCTTGGATGAAGAACACAGCCCTCCTTGCCTACCAGCTAAAAGCCAAACGCAGGATGTTTTAAAAAGGTCAGAATGCATTTATTGACAGATATGTGTGTGAACAGAGCACCGGGCAGGAGGCTGGTAGCGACAGTCCCTTCCCACGCCTCGGTGGGCATCCCTAGCCCGTGCTACACACTGTTCCTCACGCCTTTTTTCTCCTGCCCCCGCCGGCAGGCTTCTGCTGCTGTGGCTGCCGCCGGGCTCCGCTCTTCTTGCCGCTGCGCCCAGGCCGCTGCTGCCGGCGGCCGCGCTTGCCCCGCTTCGACTGCTTCTTGCCCTTGTTGGCGGCGGCCGCCTCGGCTTCCTCCTGCCGCAGCTGCTTGTTGACGGCGCGGGTGATGTCGAGCACCGGCTTCTTGCTGCCCATGTCCCGCAGCAGCTCCAGCTGCCGGCTGCGCTCGGCCGCCAGGTTGCCGAGCAGCGGCTCGAAGCGGCGCTTCTTGCCGCCGCTGCGGGAGGGCGGCTCCGCCGACTCCTTCGGCAGCCGCGGCTGGAAGCGGCCGAGCGAGGCGGTGGAGACGCGGGCGACGCGGGCCACCCGGCGCAGCTCGTCGCGGTCCTGGTGGCCGGTGGGGTGCAGGGGCGCGGCGGGCACGGCGCTCCCGGCGCGGTGGGCTCGGGCCA